>JAWNKZ010000166.1:0-267500 GCA_035041615.1 Drosophila anomalipes
CTTCATTGCCTTTTATATCATTTCTTGCATTTTCATGGCCTTTTATAACATTTCTTGCATTTTCAGGCGTATCCGACCAACAAAAAAATGTATGATTCAAAATATAAATTAATATAGATCAAAGTACTGCTTCATGGCCTTTTATAACATTTCTTGCACTTTCAGGCGTATCCGACCAACAAAAAAAATGTATGTTTCAAAATATAAATTAATATAGATCAAAGTACTGCTTCATGGCCTTTTATAACATTTCTTGCATTTTCAGGCCTATCCGACCAACAAAAAAAATGTATGTTTCAAAATATAAATTAATATAGATCAAAGTACTGCTTCATGGCCTTTTATAACATTTCTTGCACTTTCAGGCGTATCCGACCAACAAAAAAAATGTATGTTTCAAAATATAAATTAATATAGATCAAAGTACTGCTTCATGGCCTTTTATAACATTTCTTGCATTTTCAGGCGTATCCGACCAACAAAAAAATGTATGTTTCAAAATATAAATTAATATAGATCAAAGTACTGCTTCATGGCCTTTTATAACATTTCTTGCACTTTCAGGCGTATCCGACCAACAAAAAAATGTATGTTTCAAAATATAAATTAATATAGATCAAAGTACTGCTTCATGGCCTTTTATAACATTTCTTGCACTTTCAGGCGTATCCGACCAACAAAAAAATTGTATGTTTCAAAATATAAATTAATATAGATCAAAGTACTGCTTTATGGCCTTTTATAACATTTTTTGCACTTTCAGGCGTATCCGACCAACACAAAAAATGTATGTTTCAAAATATAAATTAATATAGATCAAAGTACTGCTTTATGGCCTCTTATAACATTTTTTGCACTTTCAGGCGTATCCGACCAACACAAAAAATGTATGTTTCAAAATATAAATTAATATAGATCAAAGTACTGCTTCATGGCCTTTTATAACATTTCTTGCATTTTCAGGCGTATCCGACCAACAAACAAAATGTATGTTTCAAAATATAAATTAATATAGATCAAAGTACTGCTTCATGGCCTTTTATAACATTTCTTGCACTTTCAGGCGTATCCGACCAACAAATAAAATGTATGATTCAAAATATCAATTAATATAGATCAAAGTACTGCTTTATGGCCTTTTATAACATTTCTTGCACTTTCAGGCGTATCCGACCAACAAAAAAAATTGATGTTTCAAAATATAAATTAATATAGATCAAAGTACTGCTTTATGGCCTCTTATAACATTTTTTGCACTTTCAGGCGTATCCGACCAACACAAAAAATGTATGTTTCAAAATATAAATTAATATAGATCAAAGTACTGCTTTCATGGCCTTTTATATCATTTCTTGCATTTTCAGGCGTATCCGACCAACAAATAAAATGTATGATTCAAAATATCAATTAATATAGATCAAAGTACTGCTTCATGGCCTTTTATAACATTTCTTGCACATTCAGGCGTATCCGACCAACAAAAAATATGTATGATTTCAAAATATAAATTAATATAGATGCTAGATATCACTGCTTTCATGGCCTTTTATATCATTTCTTGCATTTTCAGGCGTATCCGACCAACAAATAAAATGTATGATTCAAATTATCAATTAATATAGATCAAAGTACTGCTTCATGGCCTTTTATAACATTTCTTGCACATTCAGGCGTATCCGACCAACAAAAAAATGTATGTTTCAAAATATAAATTAATATAGATCAAAGTACTGCTTTATGGCCTCTTATAACATTTTTTGCACTTGGTCCACCCGGTATCCGACCAACACAAAAAAGTATGTTTCAAAATATAAATTAATATAGATCAAAGTACTGCTTTATGGCCTTTTATAACGTTTCTTGCATTTTCAGGCGTATCCGACCAACAAAAAAAATGTATGTTTCAAAATATAAATTAATATAGATCAAAGTACTGCTTCATGGCCTTTTATAACATTTCTTGCATTTTCAGGCGTATCCGACCAACAAATAAAATGTATGATTCAAAATATAAATTAATATAGATCAAAGTACTGCTTCATGGCCTTTTATAACATTTCTTGCATTTTCAGGCGTATCCGACCAACAAATAAAATGTATGTTTCAAAATATAAATTAATATAGATCAAAGTACTGCTTTATGGCCTTTTATAACATTTTTTGCACTTTCAGGCGTATCCGACCAACACAAGAAATGTATGTTTCAAAATATAAATTAATATAGATCAAAGTACTGCTTTATGGCCTTTTATAACTTTTCTTGCATTTTCATGCGTATCCGACCAACAAACAAAATGTATGTTTCAAAATATAAATTTATATAGATCAAAGTACTGCTTTATGGCCTTTTATAACATTTCTTGCATTATCAGGCGTATCCGACCAACAAATAATATGTATGATTCAAAATATCAATTAATATAGATCAAAGTACTGCTTTATGGCCTTTTATAACATTTTTTGCACTTTCAGGCGTATCCGACCAACAAAAAAAATGTGATGTTTCAAAATATAAATTAATATAGATCAAAGTACTGCTTTATGGCCTTTTATAACATTTTTTGCACTTTCAGGCGTATCCGACCAACACAAAAAATGTATGTTTCAAAATATAAATTAATATAGATCAAAGTACTGCTTCATGGCCTTTTATATCATTTCTTGCATTTTCAGGCCTTTTCATGCTCGGCTATCCGACCAACAAATAAAATGTATGATTCAAAATATCAATTAATATAGATCAAAGTACTGCTTCATGGCCTTTTATATCATTTCTTGCATTTTCATGGCCTCTTATAACATTTTTTGCACTTTCAGCGTATCCGACAACAAAAAATGTATGTTTCAAAATATAAATTATTATAGATCAAAGTACTGCTTTATGGCCTCTTATAACATTTTTTGCACTTTCAGGCGTATCCGACCAACACAAAAAATGTATGTTTCAAAATATAAATTAATATAGATCAAAGTACTGCTTTATGGCCTTTTATAACATTTCTTGCATTATCAGGCGTATCCGACCAACAAATAAAATGTATGATTCAAAATATCAATTAATATAGATCAAAGTACTGCTTTATGGCCTTTTATAACATTTTTTGCACTTTCAGGCGTATCCGACCAACAAAAAAAATTGATGTTTCAAAATATAAATTAATATAGATCAAAGTACTGCTTTATGGCCTTTTATAACATTTCTTGCACATTCAGGCGTATCCGACCAACAAAAAATATGTATGATTTCAGAATATAAATTAATTTAGATCAAAGTACTGCTTCATGGCCTTTTATATCATTTCTTGCATTTTCATGGCCTAGTATCCGACCAACAAATAAAATGTATGATTCAAAATATCAATTAATATAGATCAAAGTACTGCTTCATGGCCTTTTATAACATTTCTTGCACATTCAGGCGTATCCGACCAACAAAAAAAATGTATGTTTCAAAATATAAATTAATATAGATCAAAGTACTGCTTTATGGCCTCTTATAACATTTTTTGCACTTTCAGGCGTATCCGACCAACACAAAAAATGTATGTTTCAAAATATAAATTAATATAGATCAAAGTACTGCTTTATGGCATTTTATAACGTTTCTTGCATTTTCATGCGTATCCGACCAACAAAAAAAATGTATGTTTCAAAATATAAATTTATATAGATCAAAGTACTGCTTCATGGCCTTTTATAACATTTCTTGCACATTCAGGCGTATCCGACCAACAAAAAAAATGTATGTTTAAAAATATAAATTAATATAGATCAAAGTACTGCTTTATGGCATTTTATAACGTTTCTTGCATTTTCATGCGTATCCGACCAACAAAAAAAATGTATGTTTCAAAATATAAATTTATATAGATCAAAGTACTGCTTCATGGCCTTTTATAACATTTCTTGCACATTCAGGCGTATCCGACCAACACAAAAAATTTATGTTTCAAAATATAAATTAATATAGATCAAAGTACTGCTTCATGGCCTTTTATAACATTTCTTGCATTTTCAGGCGTATCCGACCAACAAATAAAATGTATGATTCAAAATATCAATTAATATATATCAAAGTACTGCTTCATTGCCTTTTATAACATTTCTTGCACATTCAGGCGTATCCGACCAACAAAAAAAATGTATGTTTAAAAATATAAATTAATATAGATCAAAGTACTGCTTTATGGCATTTTATAACGTTTCTTGCATTTTCATGCGTATCCGACCAACAAAAAAAATGTATGTTTCAAAATATAAATTTATATAGATCAAAGTACTGCTTCATGGCCTTTTATAACATTTCTTGCACATTCAGGCGTATCCGACCAACACAAAAAATTTATGTTTCAAAATATAAATTAATATAGATCAAAGTACTGCTTCATGGCATTTTATAACATTTCTTGCATTTTCATGCGTGTCCGACCAACAAATAAAATGTATGATTCAAAATATCAATTAATATATATCAAAGTACTGCTTTATGGCCTTTTATAACGTTTTTTGCACTTTCAGGCGTATCCGACCAACAAAAAAAATGTATGTTTCAAAATATAAATTAATATAGATCAAAGTACTGCTTCATGGCCTTCAAAAGTATAACTTACCTTACTTAGTATAACTTACCTTTAACCTCTAGCACATACTTCGCTCTGAGGGAGGGGTGGACTCACGGAACGCCCGGTCCACCGGCAACCGTAGCTTTATACACAGATGGCTCGAAGCTCGAAAATCGAGTTAGGGAATGTGTTTACTCCGCCCAGCTTAACATACAGCCGTCCTTTAGCCTTCCGAAATATTGCAGTGTCTTCCAGGCAGAGGTAATCACCATAAAAGAAGCACTTAATTGCCCAAAAAGGTCCAAAATTAGTTAACGTTAATATATATATTGGTAGCCAAGCGGCTATCTATCAACACAATATTGTCAAACTCGATGTCACAAATCTCTACACGGGATGACAAATCAGCTGATGAGCTAGCCAGGAAAGGCACCTTTTACCCCTCCTCCCTGACAAGGAAGGATGCCTCTGGCTACCTGCAAGCTCAAAATCAGAGAAAATAATAGACACAAGTCAAATGACAAATGGCTAAATGCCAACTGGTTAGTATGTGTCCATACCGATATACTTCAAGCACCCTACCATGATTTCTGCAGTAGATATAGAGGCGAAGATGAGATAGAATCTTCGGAACATCTTCTATGCTTCTGTCCTTCTGGGAAAAGAGGCGCCATACTAGGAAGTTACTTCTTATGAAGCCTAATACAGTTTGCAGATATGGGAGCAGCCAGAATTGTGAAATTCATAAATGTAACTGATTGGTCTACTCTCTGATTCATGGTCACATGATTCCATTAAAAAGGAAGTGAAGTGAAGTAAGTGTGTCGACCTTGGTCGGCAACCGTTAAACTTAACCTAACCTAATAAAAGAGTATTGTTTCAAAATATTACCTGGACAAATTCTTCATCCACAGGAAATATCCTCGCTCATCAGTCTCCAATAGCATAAGGCTTATATGCCTTTCCCGTTCCAACTCCGTCGCGTACAGTGGGCCGATAACTGCACCTGTGTCCCCATCGAAACCAAAACCATTGATGCTGATGTTTTGGTTTTGTGCTTCAAAAACTGTTATTTGATCAAGACGTAGAGGAAAATCGAAATTTTTGAAGTTGGGGGTGGGAGTTTCATTAATTCTTATTAAAGGCATTAACTTTACAAGAGGAGCATCTTGCCTACTGATTATGAGACGGTCTTTTTAGGGCTGAGATTAATGCCCATATAAAACAAAATGCATCACCACTTGTAGTGTTCTAATATGATGTATATTTGTTTATATTCATCTCTAACCTTAATATCTATGACATAGCTGTGCTTTTCATGGAATACATCAATTTTTCCAAAAATAATGCTGTGATAATTTTGAAGATCTCTTCTAGATCGCTTGACTCTGTTATGATGCACATATTTTACTGATGCGATTTGATTGCCATTAGCAATTCATCCTTAATGCATTTTATGTACTCCCCATAGAGTTCAAAATTAATTTTTCAGCTGGCGTGTGTGGATAGCACACTTTGCATCAGGGAGAGCATTTCTTGGACTGCTTCACTCAGAAACTCTTGTGGTTCCACTAAGTTTTTATTCTTATTCTCAAATGAGAATGTTCAAATCCGGTTTTAAAATCGCTCAAAATCTGTTTTACTTGGGTATTTAAAGGTGTAAACACATGCCTCTTATGACAATTGGAGCGAAGATGTGCGCTCCACTTTGATGATGCAATTTCGATATTGCAGGCTGTGCAGAACTTGGATTGGGATGTTGATCCAATAGAGTTGACCACGTTGGTAACGATGATGTTCATCTTGCTGTTGTTGGTAGAGTTGGTGTTGGTGGTGGTGGTGATAGAATTGTTGCTGATGTTGATGCTGTTGCTGATGAAGTTGGCAATGATGGTGATGGGATTGATGGTTTGGTGAGGTAACGCTATTTAATCAGTTTCCATGAACCATATATGTAAGTGAAATGATCGAAATAGTTAGGATGGCGTTGGCGATGGAGTTGTCAGAGTTATTGTTGAGGAAGAAAGTAATTTTTTTTTAACTTTGTGAATTTAATACGAAGGAGTTGACGGTTGTTGAGTTCGAAAGATACTACAGTTTTTAGAAATCACAAATCATTCTTGGTTGTATTAAACGTTGCTCAAAGGAATTTGATGATCCTTATACGACCAAGAAACTTTACACTTCTCTTGTACGTCCAATTCTGGAATATGGATCTTCTGTGTAGTCTCCATAATATGATATTCATCAAAGATGTTTGGAATCTGTGCAGAAGGTTTTCTTACTTTATGCTCTTCGTCGCTATGTCTGATGTGTATTGCCCCCATGCACCAATAAACTGCTTCTTATTAACCTTCCCTCCTTAATTATTCGACGTGTTATGCTAGGTATGATGTTTGTAGTTAAATTACTAAATGGTTAAATCGATTCAGCTGCGTTGATAAGCCAAATAAATTTTTGTATTCCCTTTAGACCATCTCGATACTTCTCCAAACTTACTCTCGTTGGACTACTAATTATTCCTTGCATGAACCGTTTCGAGAACAATTCACAATTTTAAACGTTTTATCTCGTGAATACCTAATAATAATAACAAAGGAGACTTGAAACTTGGAACATATACTGGTCTGTGCTCGCATGAAACAAAGTGTAAAAATTGGAATGCTACGTCTACTAGGGGCTAGGAAATCGATAAAGTCGATTATCGCAAATCGATAAAGACACATATCTCCTAAAATTTTAAGGTTAATTTGGTTGGTAGGTTTTTGGCCACATCCTTCAAAGATTGGCATATGCCCATGGCCATGCCTACCTCCACCTCCACCGCCCCCAGGCCCCGTATGTATATTTTGCAGCTTTTGAGTTAGAGCCGTCAAATTTGGTAGCTATATTACTGGTAGCCGTATTTAAGAACCGATACAACATTTATATAGCACCTGCGCCCATAATCACCAAAGTAAATCGATAGATCCGCATATCTCCCACACTTTTAAAAATAAAATCACCAAACTTGAAAGTTGACTTGCTGGTAACCTCCTTCAATAATTGACATATGAATTTTCAGAACACGCCTACACACGCCGTCCCCAAGAACTTTGTTTCACACTTTTCAGGAACAATTTCATTGGCACCTTTTACCCCTCCTCCCTGACAAGGAAGGATGCCTCTGGCTACCTGCAAGCTCAAAATCAGAGAAAATAATAGACACAAGTCAAATGACAAATGGCTAAATGCCAACTGGTTAGTATGTGTCCATACCGATATACTTCAAGCACCCTACCATGATTTCTGCAGTAGATATAGAGGCGAAGATGAGATAGAATCTTCGGAACATCTTCTATGCTTCTGTCCTTCTGGGAAAAGAGGCGCCATACTAGGAAGTTACTTCTTATGAAGCCTAATACAGTTTGCAGATATGGGACCAGCCAGAATTGTGAAATTCATAAATGTAACTGATTGGTCTACTCTCTGATTCATGGTCACATGATTGCATTAAAAAGGAAGTGAAGTGAAGTAAGTGTGTCGACCTTGGTCGGCAACCGTTAAACTTAACCTAACCTAATAAAAGAGTATTGTTTCAAAATATTACCTGGACAAATTCTTCATCCACAGGAAATATCCTCGCTCATCAGTCTCCAATAGCATAAGGCTTATATGCCTTTCCCGTTCCAACTCCGTCGCGTACAGTGGGCCGATAACTGCACCTGTGTCCCCATCGAAACCAAAACCATTGATGCTGATGTTTTGGTTTTGTGCTTCAAAAACTGTTATTTGATCAAGACGTAGAGGAAAATCGAAATTTTTGAAGTTGGGGGTGGGAGTTTCATTAATTCTTATTAAAGGCATTAACTTTACAAGAGGAGCATCTTGCCTACTGATTATGAGACGGTCTTTTTAGGGCTGAGATTAATGCCCATATAAAACAAAATGCATCACCACTTGTAGTGTTCTAATATGATGTATATTTGTTTATATTCATCTCTAACCTTAATATCTATGACATAGCTGTGCTTTTCATGGAATACATCAATTTTTCCAAAAATAATGCTGTGATAATTTTGAAGATCTCTTCTAGATCGCTTGACTCTGTTATGATGCACATATTTTACTGATGCGATTTGATTGCCATTAGCAATTCATCCTTAATGCATTTTATGTACTCCCCATAGAGTTCAAAATTAATTTTTCAGCTGGCGTGTGTGGATAGCACACTTTGCATCAGGGAGAGCATTTCTTGGACTGCTTCACTCAGAAACTCTTGTGGTTCCACTAAGTTTTTATTCTTATTCTCAAATGAGAATGTTCAAATCCGGTTTTAAAATCGCTCAAAATCTGTTTTACTTGGGTATTTAAAGGTGTAAACACATGCCTCTTATGACAATTGGAGCGAAGATGTGCGCTCCACTTTGATGATGCAATTTCGATATTGCAGGCTGTGCAGAACTTGGATTGGGATGTTGATCCAATAGAGTTGACCACGTTGGTAACGATGATGTTCATCTTGCTGTTGTTGGTAGAGTTGGTGTTGGTGGTGGTGGTGATAGAATTGTTGCTGATGTTGATGCTGTTGCTGATGAAGTTGGCAATGATGGTGATGGGATTGATGGTTTGGTGAGGTAACGCTATTTAATCAGTTTCCATGAACCATATATGTAAGTGAAATGATCGAAATAGTTAGGATGGCGTTGGCGATGGAGTTGTCAGAGTTATTGTTGAGGAAGAAAGTAATTTTTTTTTAACTTTGTGAATTTAATACGAAGGAGTTGACGGTTGTTGAGTTCGAAAGATACTACAGTTTTTAGAAATCACAAATCATTCTTGGTTGTATTAAACGTTGCTCAAAGGAATTTGATGATCCTTATACGACCAAGAAACTTTACACTTCTCTTGTACGTCCAATTCTGGAATATGGATCTTCTGTGTAGTCTCCATAATATGATATTCATCAAAGATGTTTGGAATCTGTGCAGAAGGTTTTCTTACTTTATGCTCTTCGTCGCTATGTCTGATGTGTATTGCCCCCATGCACCAATAAACTGCTTCTTATTAACCTTCCCTCCTTAATTATTCGACGTGTTATGCTAGGTATGATGTTTGTAGTTAAATTACTAAATGGTTAAATCGATTCAGCTGCGTTGATAAGCCAAATAAATTTTTGTATTCCCTTTAGACCATCTCGATACTTCTCCAAACTTACTCTCGTTGGACTACTAATTATTCCTTGCATGAACCGTTTCGAGAACAATTCACAATTTTAAACGTTTTATCTCGTGAATACCTAATAATAATAACAAAGGAGACTTGAAACTTGGAACATATACTGGTCTGTGCTCGCATGAAACAAAGTGTAAAAATTGGAATGCTACGTCTACTAGGGGCTAGGAAATCGATAAAGTCGATTATCGCAAATCGATAAAGACACATATCTCCTAAAATTTTAAGGTTAATTTGGTTGGTAGGTTTTTGGCCACATCCTTCAAAGATTGGCATATGCCCATGGCCATGCCTACCTCCACCTCCACCGCCCCCAGGCCCCGTATGTATATTTTGCAGCTTTTGAGTTAGAGCCGTCAAATTTGGTAGCTATATTACTGGTAGCCGTATTTAAGAACCGATACAACATTTATATAGCACCTGCGCCCATAATCACCAAAGTAAATCGATAGATCCGCATATCTCCCACACTTTTAAAAATAAAATCACCAAACTTGAAAGTTGACTTGCTGGTAACCTCCTTCAATAATTGACATATGAATTTTCAGAACACGCCTACACACGCCGTCCCCAAGAACTTTGTTTCACACTTTTCAGGAACAATTTCATTGGGATATTATGCTTAGAACCAAATCAACGAAAACTAGTCATATGCAAGAGCTACATATTATTTTTACATATGGTTATTAATTTAACTAAAAATATTATTTACTTAGGTAATTATTTCATTTATTGAATTGTATTTTAATTTATTTATGTCATTTTATTTGGTATATGTAAATACATAGTTTTTTCTCTCTCTCTCTTTGCGCTTTCAATGTCTACTTGTCGTTTAATAACAGTGACCACTTCGTGTTTCTTTCTGGTATCGTCTCTCTTGCTCTATTCCCATTCCTACATTTATGTTTGTGTGTTTGTAAATTATTGTATGTTTTTGGTGCAACGAATCTTTAGTTCTTGGGTATTTAGCTAGGTCAAAACTCAATCGAGCTGTGTGTTCGGGCATCGAATTTATATTCGTTTATGCTTGCGATAAGTAAAAGTACACACTTTTATTTTATATGTAATTGGTAATTATTGGTTTTATTCATTTCGCAATTTGTTACAATGTCACTTATTCACTGCGGCACTTGGCCACCTTTTTACGCGACTGTACTAGGGTGGTGTGATCTTTTGGTAATTTTCCACTGTTAGTTGCTGGCGCCAGCCGTTATCTGCCGCTAGTGTGAGTATGGACAGCAATATTATATCCACAATAATCCCCACACACTAACGGCACATATTCTGATGGACATGTGTGTCAGACACGCTCAAATGGCGGACTACCTGCGTTAGACAGAGAGAAGGCGAAAGAGAGCGAGGTCGCCGCAACTGCATCAGGGCCGAATTTCGGCCTGATAGATAGTTACTGTGAGGGGCGCATATAACATGATTGGAAACATACTAATATTTTCGTATGTTTTTTTTTTATACATATATACATACATATGTCCAAACGTTCGTACATATGTGTATTTATTATGTACAATAAATATATATCCATATTTAAATGGTTAAATGGCTCCTCACACTCCTCTATTTTTTCGACAGGGGAAGACTTCTACTTTCAAATATTAACTTTTGCCGCGTTTGTTTTCTTTGAGTGCGCGCTATCCAACGGCCGTTACATTCCTGCGCATGACGTCGATCGATTCATCGTCGTGATGTCATGGAGTTAGTGTGGGTATCACCAACAATCGGCTCACCAGCTATCGATATATCGTGGATCATCACTAAATATCGGTAAGCCATCGACCGATACATCGCGTGTATAATCGATAAGCCATCGGTTGGCCACCGATCGCGACAATTTCCATCGCTATTTTCTGCTGTGCTTTTATTTTATTTTATGTTTGCTGAAAATAGGTAAAAGCAATTGTTTTCTTTTTTCTGTTCCTTGTTGCCATATTGATTTTTCTTTGTTTTAAATCTGCAGCTATGCCGCATGGCCATTCCCAATGACCCTGGGTAAATATCATCATATTTTTTTATCTTTAACTCTTGTTTATTACATGTAATAAGTGTTGTTTTGTTTCTTTTTTCCATAGTGATATAAAAACACGTATGCCCGCCCGCATGCTCTCACCGTCTAGCGTCTTCTAGCGGCGTCCATCCTACGATACGATCTTGGAGCTGCGACGGCGTGTCCCTGCGGCCTCTAGAATGCCGCGTGGCCAAGCCGTCGGTAGCAACTCCTGCTACCCGCTTTCGGGCTCCAAGTTTTTGTGGGCCGATGGTTTACCTGGGCGGGTTGGGCCGAAGTCTGGGCACGAAGTCTGCCGCATCAGTTTTGGCAATCCAATACCGGTGGTAACGACTCCTCTCCGGGCCGAGCTGCCGGATGGTCCGGCAGTTTGGCAGCCTCTTCTCATCCAGTTGCCAAGATGGTGACAGCTTGGCGTCCTCGTGCCACTGTGACGGTGTGTACCAGTGGCCAGCGGCGTACGTCCGTTTGGCGAGGGTGCTGCTGTTGCTCTTCTCCCTGTACTAGGGCTCCTCTGCTGTCGTCTCGCGTCCCGCGATCATCGTCCTCGTCACTGGACAAGATGACACTTCAAACGGCATGGTGTCCTCATCATTCGGTGAAACTGCAGGCGGCTCCGGTGAGCGTTCATTGGCCCCGCCTTCATCATCGGATTCCGCGCTTGTATCAGCTCCGGATACTGCCACAGTATCCCCCACAGGATCACGTCGTCTAGTTCGCTCGGATAGCGTCTTTTTTGCAACCTCGACACCTGCATATCTTCTCTATCCTCGATGCACACCAGGCAATTGCAGTGCTCCGCGTACGCATGACTCGCTGGCTCCATTTGCTCCATTTGCTCCTCGCTAGAGTCGCGATGGAGGGGCGATGGTTTTGACGCTCTCGCCGCACCAACCGCTGAGCAGCTTGGCGCGCCACACGTCGTGACGGCCGCACCATTCGCACTATGCGTACGAGTCGCCCGGTGAGCGTAACGACCGACGCCTGGTTACCGCGCGTGCCTTTGGATCTGCTCTTGATTCCAGCAAGACTTCAGCTTCGGCGCTGGCTCTTGACCGAGGATTTGAGTCTGATGCGCGACGATGACCCTGCACTGATCCGCTACCGCTATCATTCAAGTTCTCCATATTTTTTTATTATTTTTTGTTGTCACTTGTGGTTATCAGTGAAATTTCAAAAACAAGCCTTTTGAAGCGTGTGTGTGTGTGCCAATCACGAGTGTCATTTGTGTACGTGTTAGGGATACCTGAACTGTCGCATCATTTAATTTGCAAGTGCACACGCATGTGTACTGGTGTGAGTGGCTAACCAACGGTGTCCTTTTGTGCGCACACATGGGCACGTATGTGCACTAAAGTGACTAACCAACGGTTCCTTTTTTATGAGTGCAAGCGCGTCGCTTTCTCTTTCGCACTTTTTTTGCCTCGTTCAGGCACGCCGTGGTTTTTAGCCGTTTGGGGCCGCCTTTGTTTATGTTTCTATGTTGTTGTAAATACCGTGGCAAAATGAAGAGTTAAACGCAGTTTCTGATCATGGATTATCTTTATTATGCGCGAATGCGTCTCAACTTGTTGAAGAATTGAGAGCAACTTAACTTAGGGGAATACAATGCAGAAAAAGAAAACAATTCATGTGGACCAGAGCTTCGATATTAATCGATACAGCGATTCATAAGTATTAATCGTTGCTGTAATATTCAAACATATTTTATTTATTTATTTCTTTCCCAGATACCCTTCCTTTTCAGGCTTAATATACAAATTATTTTTAAGAAGAATTTCGAATATTTCTTTTAATTTGGACTCCTCAGCATTTGTCCTACCGCTGCCAAGAAGAAATGTTCCTGAGATTCTATTTCTTGCTTTTCTTTACAGCTTCTGCAGAAGTCATACAGCACCTCGAGTCTATTGGTACGAATGCCGACTAACCAGTGTCCTGTTGTAGCACAGATTACTGCAGAGCAGTTCGTGTGACTGAGATTGCACAGCTCTCTAGTGTGTTTTGTGTTGATATTGGGACATGTTTGGTGTGCTGTGCGACCGCAGTTTGCATTTCGCCATTTATCATTTGACTTGCGTCTACTTTCTTCCTGATATTGATCTTTAAGGTACCGCCGATGCCTGCTTCCTTATCCGTGAGGAGGGATTATAGAGTTCCTTTCCTAGCTAGCTCATTGGCCTTACACTTGCCTTCCTGGTAACCAGTAATAGCATGCTACTTACCCATTTCATGCAGAGATTCACGACAACTTGTTACCGAAAGTATATACTGAAGGGTGTTTCTAGTTGTACTACTGGCACGCAGTAGTCTGTTTTCGAAGGGATATTTGAATTCCCTTCTAAGATAGATGCTGTAACGTAAAGTCAAAACGGATGTTCTAAATAACTGGCTTCAGTTGGGTATTAAAAAAACAAATATAACCTACCAAGGAGCCACGGAATCACAGCGGAGGTCGGACCCTTTGATACCCTAGCTCTTTCAGGAGGATGTGATGGGTTGCTGTGTCCTGTGGCTCTAATACATAATGTTGAAATTATTTTATTTTTTAAGGGATTTTATTAGTCTTGCACTTATATAAAAATACACAGCCGGTCAATTTAATCGATTTTATTTTGTAGTTCTGAAATTATTTATGACATTGAAAAAACAAATTTTAACTTCCTGTTTTATATATTTTAAAAATTTTCCGAATCGATATTTTTTTTTTGTAGAATGCTTGTTTTAATTTCCCTGGGCTTTTAGCATATAAATTTTTTATGGCATTTCATTTTTTATTATTCTTTTAATGGCATTAGTATTTCATTGTTTCTTATTATTTTTTTATATGTTGATATTTACTTATTATATCTAATTACTTTCTAACAGTTAATCACTTATTTTATACAAAATTTTTCCATTATTTTTTTTTGTGTTGTAATATATCTGTAGTCTGTTTTGGTTGTTTTAATTAATTGATTAATTCGCCGGTTTGGCTGCTGCTGCAGATGAGTTATCTCCCACTCCAAGAGATGAGAAAATGGGGCTCTCTTCCTAGCGGCACGGAGCAGCGATCGGGGCAGCGGGGCTTCCTGATGTCTTCCGGAGGTTTCTTAAGGGGTCCCGCGGCGGTGCCGCTCCGCTTCCAGAGTGCTTAGATTAAGGCCGTCCTGGCCGGGCACGTGATGATACGTTGCACGTTCACAAGATAGTTCTGTGGTTTTTATAATTATTTTAATTGGTTCTTTTTTCACAAATTTTATAAGTTTTTTGTTGATACTTCGGCAGCGGATAGGCATCTTTCTTTGTGGCCTCATTGAGCTTCCGTGCATCTAAGCAAATACGAATTTTATTATTATATTTAGGTTTCATAATTAAACGCATAGGTGAGCTCCAAGCACTAGAACAGGGCTCTATGACGCCCAGTTCCAGCATACGATCTATTTCAGAGTAAAGCAGATTTTCAACTACTGGGCTAACTGGGTAAAATCGCTGTTTTACCGGTCGTGCTTGTCCAACATCGTTGCGATGTTGGATCAGACTAGTGCAGCCTCTTCCTTCATGACAATTTGGGAAAAGGTTTTTCACTACTTCTAGCTGTTGTAACTGTACATTGGTCAAAGGATATGAGTTTGATTCTTCATCATTGATCTGAGGTGTTTTCTCTGGCTGCTTAGAGGGCAATTCCATAACGCTAATCACATTAGGAGCTAGTGCAAAAATTTTCCAAAAGTCGATCCTAATATGACTCTTTGCTTGATGGAGGGAATTACATACAGCTGCATTGGTTTTGTCATTTTCTTATAAGACCTTGGAACGGTAATAACCCCAATAACTTCGTGAGCCTTCCCATCAGCTGTGTTTATATAAGATATCAGGGACTTAAATTTGGGTACATCAGTAAATTTTTGCTTAGCTAGTGAAGACCCAATGCATTCGCATATTCGCACCGGTGTCTAACAGACCAAATTCTATAAATTCTAGAAACGACACTTCCGCATAGCAACGCGATTCGGTTATTGAATATGAGGGATATTAATAATTTTCTATAATTTTTCATTCGCTTAAAATAGTTCTTACGACGCAATTTATTTCTTCTATTCTATTTTATTATTCTATTCTATTTATAATTTCTAAATAATTTCTTAGCCGCTCATGATAAGGGCGAAAACTTAAAAAGCCCTCCGGGATATTTTTCGCATCCGGGGATCTTTTTAAAATTGTTATAGCAGGTGAGAAAGCAGCGGGACTACAAATGACAGAGCTATATACTCAGTTTCTATTTGGATAGGGGCATCCTGTTGTTGGTGGATGCACCCTTCTGTCGGTTTTCCGACCGACGCTGCATACATACTTTGCATTGTGGCTTATATACGTTTAGAGCACGACAACCATAGCAAAATATGCGGCGCTGGGCAAGGCAATTCTCCCATACGTGTCCCTGCACATCACAATTCCAACAAGTAATATTTTCTTCTTCTCCATTAACCTCGCAATTGGACTCAGCTTTCATCTCAAGTTCTTCCACGGCATAAACTTGTTGGCGTTGCAAAGGCGGTTTCGTCCTGGAAACTCCTTCGCTGCGATTGTTCAGCTTACTTACTAAATTTTCGTGCATCTGCACTAATCTTGTAACTGTCCTACAGAATGTACTGGTTGATATAACAACTTGTGACGTGCTTCTGGCAACAAATTATGTTTAAGAATTTCAATCAACTTCTCTTCTTCGATTCGAACAGATGATTTATCTATTAGTGAAACCACACCCCCATAAAAGTTTTCAAAAGTTTTCCCTTGTTTTTGTTTACGCGAACGTATTTGTTCCTTCTGCTAAACTCTGACCTATAATCTCGATATTGTTTGCGTAAGGCTAGAAAAAAGTCGACCCGGGTAATACGATCCACTGGTTTGTGATATCGCCAATACCAATCTCGTGCTCTTCCTATGAAAAGGACATGTGTGTGTTGCATACCGCATTTATATCTCCATCCAAAGTCTCATCGGTGAGCACTTTCACCCGATACATGAATTCATCAAACCTACATCCGAACCATCGAAATGTAGATTCCATTTCTGCATTATCTCCAGCACCTTACTTGGGTGTACAGAGGTGCGACTGGCTAACGGCTTTGGGCTAACGGTGATGTTGGAACATGCACAGGATAACGAGGGCTCACACTTAATCTTGATACGGTTTGCTCAATCATGATTTGTATAATGGAATAATCAACTGCCACAGGTTCTTCCCGACGAGTGTTGGCTGAACGAGGTGAACGTCGTCTTCTTGGGTTTTGATATCGCATTGCTTGTGGCTCTACTGGTATTTCTACCATCTAGCTCTAATAATGGCACTTCAGTCCCTTCATTTAATCAGGGATCTGATACTTGTTTATGGGTAGATACCTCCATCATTGATTTTGCTAAATTCCGGGTCACTACCCGAGTAATTGGACCTGCGACTAAAGGTACTGATTGCTTCAACCGAGGCGAGCAGTTTCCTATAACCACTTTAAGATTTTGGGATTCGGTTTTCATGGCCCAATCCGGACAACTGTTGTTGGTTTGTAACCAACTCTCAAAACAATTTTTATGAGAAATATGCTTACAATTGGTAATATAACAGGATTGTGCATTTGTCATAATATGTCGACAAATATTGCATTTTTTTCTGAAGTATCTGATGCGTGCGACTTCGCTGGGGAGTATGTTCTAGAGGCATACTAATTCAAAATAAACTTTTCAATGGGGGCCATACCTAATGCATACAATGAAAGGAAAGATAAATAATTTTATGTTTATATATATACTTTATTTGTTATTTTTTTATATTTTTTTTAATTTTTCTAACTTTAGACAGCCAGCAAATATATAAATGGAATTGAAGAGAATCTTGGACTATTGTAACTATTATCAGATAGATCGTTAATTGTAGTAGATTATGTAAACAATTTATACCCCCTTTCCTTTTCTCGGTAGTGAGATACCTATTCCAGAGAAAGTTAGGCGGTATTGTCAACCAATTAACAAATAAAATAAAATCTTCCAATCTTTACCCTTTAACGGATGGGATTACCAAATTCAATCCATTTGGACGGCTACTAACTGTAAACCGAAATTTCTGTTGCATCCTCATTCGGCAGGGTATTCAATCTTAGCTAAATACGCAAGATTCCAGAACAGATACCACAGTATTCCGACGTACTATCAGCAGCTGGCCTAATCAATAAAAAAAAATAGCCGAAAATACAACTGAGCTTAAACTGTGAAAGCTGGAATAGTGGTGCTAACGAACCATTAATTTTACTCTCGATATGCGGATTAGTTTAAGTGGTCCCACCAACTATGTGTATCGGCAATGTATTCGATCTTAGCCAAATACTAGAGATCCAAGATCCACATTATTGGTTCCACACTCATAAACCATCCCCTTCCCTTGGGTGTCACTGAAAGTAGAATAAATTTCGCTGCTTATAATTTGGGGATGTAAAGCTGCTAATTCAACACTTGTCACTGTTAAGGCATTTATTTAGTAATTAATTAAAAGTGCACTAGCTTTTGCATGCAAACTCAGTATTCAGTTTGTCTGCGTTTTAAAGATTTCCTTTTTTTTTCAATATCTAATCATAACAGTTGTTACGCTTCGCTCTTACGCTTAGATTTTTGGTATCCATCTTAATAACATCTTTGTGATCAAACTATCGATATCAGCCTGCCCCACGTTTTGAGCGCCAAAACGTATGTAACGTAAAGTCAAAACGGATGTTCTAACTAACTGGCTTCAGTAGGGTATTAAAAAAAACAAATACAACCTACCAAGGAGCCACGGAATCACAGGAAGTCGGGACCCTAGCTCTTTCGAGAGGATAGGGTGGGTTGCTGTATCCTGTGGCTCTATTACATAATGTTTAAATTATTGTATAGTCCCTTCTGAATTAAATAGGAAGTGTTAGACTTCGAAATGCAAAAAAATAAAAATAAATCTGACGAAGTAACTAATATTAAACGTGAATGTTCTGATATCTGCTGGACTATCTCTACCCACCCAACCATGAATCTCAGAATGCAAGTTGTGAGATTCCCAATAAAAAAAACTTTTTGTATCTCATTATATCACTTCGGTCGGCCCCATATACTCGATAATTACTCCATCGTTGGTTTTACTGTACACATTTTTAATTTTTATTTGCTCTGATCATTCATTTTGAAGCGCTGACTAAACTTACTATACTTAAAAATTAATATAAATGGGCAGCTTAGAAGTTAACATTGATTTGAAAAGGTATTTATTTTTTTTAACAAATTAGCATTAATAATTTTAATAACTCTATTGATTTTATAAATTTCAGCTTGTAATTTGTATTTTTATTTTTGTAGGATCATATAATTGTTTTCCCATAATTTTTATACTTTATTTATTTTTATTAATAATGAATTTTTGTATTTATAATTTTATTTTTATTTTTCTTGATTTTACAATGTTTTGTTTTCTTAATATATTTATAAATTTTTTCTTTTGACTGAAAAAAAAAATCTTAATTGAATAAGACAGTTAAGTACAAAAAATAATGAAAAATATAAGAAAATATTCAAGTGTTCTCTGCAGAGGATCATTTTTTTTTTCTATAATTTTTTGTTTTCTTAATTTACTAGGTGCCATGGCTAAATAGTGGATTTATAGATTTATTTTCTTTTATTATCTTTGGAATGTTAAATTTTTTTCTATGAACAACTTCAAATTGTTTTTATCTTTCGAGTGTCACGTATGCATATAATTTTGTAGGCACCTATAAGCATTGCAATCTAAGTCAATGGCTTTCGGTTGGCGCCATCTATCGCCACGAACTTTCAATTTTCAAGCTTAGCCTGGGATAAACTGCAGCCTAAATCGGATAAAAGTTTGAGCTGATGTGTGTATGCATATGTATAAAAGGTTAATTATTAGTGCGGATTTGGTTTTTTTTTTTTTTTTTTTTGCTGGGGTTTGGGAATTCTTATTAATTTGTTTTTTTATATGCTAGAATAACATTTTTTTTTGGAAAAATTCGTGTGCTTTTCAAATTTGTCTTTGAAATTGTTATCTATGTTACGTACGAAAGTACGTTTATTTGCACTGAATTTGACCAAATTTCAGTAAAAGTAAATTCTTGACTTACATTTTTTTGCCGATGCGGTGAAAGGCCTTCCAACGATGGGCTTACTTCTTGTAGTCGCAGGCTTATATTCAATTTTGTCGATTT
Organism: Drosophila anomalipes; assembly: GCA_035041615.1. Classification (NCBI taxonomy): domain Eukaryota; kingdom Metazoa; phylum Arthropoda; class Insecta; order Diptera; family Drosophilidae; genus Drosophila; species Drosophila anomalipes. Next base: position 20,013 of record JAWNKZ010000166.1, read on the forward strand.
TATTTTGTAGTTCTGAGCTTATTTATGACATTGAAAAAAAATTTAACTTTTCCTGTTTTATATATTTTAAACATTTTCCGAATCGATACTTTTTTTTTTAGAATGTTTGATTTAATTTCCCTGGGCTTTTAGTATATTAATTTTTTATGGCATTTCATTTTTTATTATTCTTTTAATGGCTTAGTATTTCATTTTTTCTTATTATTTTATATATGTTGATATTTACTTATTATATCTAATTACTTTCTTACAGGTAAGCACATATTTTATACATTTTTTAATTTTTTTTTTTTTTTGTAATATATCTGTAGTCTGTTTTGGTTGTTTTAATTAATTGATTAATTAATTCGCCGGTTTGGCTGCTGCTGCAGATGAGTTATCTCCGACTCCAAGCGATGAGAAAATGGGGGTCTCTTCCCCGTCCTGGCCGTCCTGGCCGGGCACGTGATGATACGTGGCAAGTTCACAAGATAGTTCTGTGGTTTTTATAATTATTTTAATTGTTTTTTTTTTCACAAATTTTATAACTTGTACTTTTTTTGTGGTTTTGTTGTCTATTTAAGTTGGTGTTTTTTTTTTCTTTCTTGTTTTATGGTTACAAGATTTCTGCACTATTTTAATTTATTTTTTTCCAGTTGGCACGTGATAAATTCTCGCCGACCGACGTTTTACTTTACTTTTGCACCCGCACGTTGCAAAAAAATTTTAAAAAGGAGCTTCAGCTGGGATCAGCTCGCTTTTATACCCGGTTTTGCTCGCTAAAGCCGCCGGATGCAAGTGGAGACAACAAAGTTGGCTGCGTTGTAAAAGCCCCCTTAAGCTATCTATAGCTAACCTTGAGCATGCTCCGTTTGCGTAAAAGTTTTTTTGTAAGCTCAGCTTCTTGCGTGATCACTGCACTGCTTTGTTTACTTTTCGTCCGTTACAGCGCAGGCGACAAAATTTGTCGCAATCGATTAGAGCTGCAACTACACGTTTATAAAGGACTGTTGCCCGTATTTAAGGGTATTAAGGTTCCAGTCTAGTTTCCTATCCAGTGTCAACCCTAGCAAGTCGGCACTGTTACTGAAGGAGGAGTGTCACGTTATGCAGTCTGGGGGGATAAGAGGAAGGACTTCGTAATTTCTTATGAAAAGAACAAGTTCAGTTTTATTGGGGTTCACACCTAATCCAAGATGACAGTATTTTCAGTTTACTAGTCATGAGGTCACATAGAGTTTGGGGATACTTTCCCCTAAAGATTACCTGAACATCATCCGCATATACAACAGTGTGCAGCCGCCCCCATCCATGTCCTGTAGCAATCTATTGACAGCTATGTTCCATAGTAGGGATGACATGACGCCCCTTGAGGCGTACCTCTGCTGACATACCTGTAAAGAGTTGACGATCCAAGTGTAGTTTTCACAATCCTGCAATTGATTGATCAATCCCACTAAATTGACGGCAATCCGAGGTCTAGCAGAGCTCCCGATATCGCCGCCAGAGTGACATTATTGATGGCTCCTTCAATATCTAGGAAAGCTATGAGGGTATACTCTTTATAGAGAATCGTTTTTTGTACGATATTGACTGCGGAATGGATGGTTGCATCAGACATAATCTTGGAGTCGACGGATGTTGTCAGGTAGAGACATTTGAATCGTTCTAAAGTCTTTAACATGAAAGAGGACAGACTGATGGGTCTAACGTCTTTTGCGCAGGTATACGATGTTTTCCCAGATTTGGGGATAAAGGATTTTTTTGACTGGAGCCACGTCTGTTTGACCAGCCTTGAGAATTTATCCGAAGATTTCGTGTAGTCAATTTATGACAGTGGTGCCCGCTTTTTTAAATGGGCCCGGCTTAATTGATCAGGGCCTGGATATTTAAGCGGTTTGATACTGGGAAGTGTGTCTTAAAGAGGATGTCCAGTGACTCTTCACTAGAGAACGGCATTGAATTATCATCTTTCTTTGATAACGTAGGGTGGAGGTGGTTTTCGATAGAACTTTTCTAAGCCTCGCGGCTTCGTTAGTTGAATCTATATCTGTGCAGAAATCTCTCCAAGATTTCCTTTTGGTGTGTCTGGTGGCCTATTTGTATTCCGCCAGACTGGACTTGTATTGATACCATTTAGGATCATTGTTTTGCGATTTCGTAGCATTGAAAAGAGACCTACAACTTTATCGAAGGACATTTAGTTGAGGTGTCCACCATGGGGGCTTATTCTTGGACGTCAGCCTACTAATGGCGCAAGCTGCCTTGAAAGCCTTATTGCATGCCATTGTGAATATGTCTGTAAGATTACAGAGATGAGCGAAATTATCTGGTCCTTTCGGTGGGTGTTCCGAAAGGGTTCGATCAAGTTTTCTTTTCAGGATTACCCAGCTCGCCTTCTTTAAGAAGAAGAAGAATTTAAGAAGTGAACTGGTTCCAGGTGGCTTAATAAAAGGTCGAATTCTATGTACCTGAGATCAGAGAAGAACTGGTCTTCACACACCTTCCAACATGTTAACTGGATCACTCATAGAGTGTGCAACAAGGGTCAAGTCTATGACCTCTTTCCGATTTTTAATAATAAAAGCGGGATCATTTTACATATTGCATACCAAAAGGTTAGTAATGAGAACGAAGGTTAAGAGTGAATCATCGCTCAAGTTCGTATCCGTACTCCCCCACTGAGAGTGGTGAGCATTGTGCAATCTTGTGCTTCTCACACTCCGAGATGAGGGACCTTGGGATCTCCTCTGGTGGTGGTCCAGTGCTATCATGGGCCATATATGCAGAGAGTAGCCGTATCGGGGTTGGCTGGAGCTCCAGGCTTACTGCTGGGCTTTCGCCGATTTGCGCGAGAATGCAGCACGTATTTTACCTTCAGTTTGAGCTACAATGAGCTTAGATTTTGCTTTTTATTTAGTATCACTACTACCTGGTTCATAGGCCCTCCTGTGGCCTTCATCTTTACCACTCTTCAATCATAGGTGGGGAGGGATGGGTTGCATAGCTGCAGCATAGTCAGCACCTGATCCGGTTCCTTTAGTGAGGCCGGGAGCCAGATGCGAGCACGAGGTTTGCTCGGGAATTCGCTCCAGTTGACACCGGTTTGCCACATGGATGACCTCGCCTACTTCTACAGCTTTATAAAGCTCCACCGAGCGCAAGTTTGCAAAAGCGATGACTTTTGTAATACCTGGGAACGGGTAACATCTTTAAATGCTGGTGGTGTACCAGGTACTTTGCTTAGCAGTGGACAGCTAAAGCTCCTTCCACCCACTTCCGCTGGTTCTTGGGGATTCTCCCGTCCTTATTGCTCTTGCCGAGGACTTCTATAAATATCCTCTCTTTGGCAATCTCGGCGAAAGACTTCCCCGGCTGCACCTTGGCACGTTTGGCGACGGGTTCATGGGAGCGTTGCCTTTTCGCTTGGCTCTGCTTCTTACTAGGCGGTGCCTCGCTAAAGTTTGGCAACACTCTTTTAGCCCACTCCACCTTGTTCCGCCATTCGGCTGGTGGATTGGCCATCGCATGCGCGTTCTGCCGCTTCAGAATGCCGACATATGTGATCTTATGCACCATGGCACTGGTAATTTTCAATTCGCCTTTCTCACCCACTCCTGCCGGAAGATTGGCTGCACATGTGCTTTGCCTTTGCAAAGGGGACAGGTATGGCAGGGTTTCGCTTTAGCCAGCCTTTGAAGCAACTGCCTCCGCTTGGGATTACTCCCCACCGGTTTTGGTCGAGTACCGGACTCTTTCTGGATTTTTAATTTTGTTTTTGGAATCCATTTCAGTTCCCACGAGCTACGGAGAAAAAGGGGGCCACGGGCACAGAGATCCGCGATGTGCAGGTAAGGCTACATAATATCTGATGTCGCCAGGTATCTGATATGCTCCGTAAACGGCTGAGCAATTTATGGGATGACTGTCGTCACGAGTAGCCTACACCTTAGTCCGGCTCGTTACCTCGAAACCATGAATCGGTCCTTTACTAGTGTTCAGGGCGAGAGTGTTAGCTAGCATTTGTACCTTGCGGACCACTGTAATGCTATTACTAGTCGGCACTCTCGTGAAGGACGAATTTTTGCTCGATGCAGCTTTGGCCAACAATTCGTCCACCTGTTTATTTATCTCGGCTTGCATCTTAGGATTATTTGGAATGTACAGTTGTTTAATAAGCCGATCATGACAATGCGGCGTTACGTTATAGGCGATATTACTCTTATATCCTCAAATGCCGCCAATTCTCCTCGCAAAAATTCATAAATTTCTGCATCCGCATGAATTGGAGTTCTGAGTGACGAATATGTAGTGGCTACGGACATTCTCTCATCCTGATGCCCTAGTATCCCGCTCTTTGGGATGCTTACTATCAAGCCTGCGCACTTCAAAACTGTGCCCATGCTAGACAGGAAGTCCCATCCGAACTAGCAATGTGCATGCTCCGCCGCACACTACCTTTCTTCAGAAAAATGCAGATGCCGTATGAGTGTCTGCATTTCTACCATATACACCTTAATGGCTTGTGAATTGGCTGCAGCCCTTGGGTAACCTCGTCTTTTAGATTTACAAAGTAATCCCAAAGTAGGAAATAATCCGGGAATCAAATGCAAGACAAGTCCACAAGCATCTGCTGACCACTTGTTTCAGGAATTCCAACGGCTTTGCCATCGAAGCGAAAATTGCATTCCCAGATTTGTTTCGCTACTTTTGGGTATTCCTGGGACATAGTTTGCGCCGCTTGCTCGTTTATGGATGCTCTTCTTGATGGTTGTGGTGTGGACGCTGCCCCATAAAGTGTGGCTGGCATCTTGAACACACGGTGCTGCGCGGGTTGCAGGAATGCTCAGATGGGCAAAATTTATATTGATCGATTCTCTCGCATCCGCAACTTGTACTTCCCTGGCAGGTGATTGTCTGCCATGAGCCGCCGCCAATTTCTCTAATTGTGTGCTGTTTAGTAATCTTATTTCGTGTGTACTCACCCACTCGTAAAATTGTCTACGCATAAAATCCAGCGTTCCAGTTAGCTCTAATTGGAATTCTGTTCCATATCTTAGCACTTTTAGTACGTTTTTTTTTTTCAATTATACCCCCACGCACGAACAATTTTTTTTTTCCAACTATATAAAAATGTGTTACTTTTATTATTGAATGTAATGAACCTGTTGTTCTTGTGTATTTACTTGCAACTAATTTATATTCGGTTGCGTTATTAATTAATATAATGATAATTATTCGCTGCTGCATTTATTGATAAGCATGATGATGACGGGTTGCTCCGTGGTGTCGCGCAGATCATCGATGTCCCTTATTAGGTTTGATTTGTGTTCCTGTGCACTAGAATCTACCCCACGCACTCCGCCCGCTTGCTACATAAGTCCAGGATCTCAGCTTGCCCGATAGAGGCTTAGTGTAGCACTGCTGCTGCTTACCAGGTCTGATTTCTCATGGTCCCTAGTACTCCTATGAGTCAGGATTCGCTTGTCACACTCTCTGCCTAACCACAGGCCAAGTATCGCTTGTTTTGCTTATCTAGCGTGGCAAGGATATATGCCTCTTACCTAGTTCCAGGACTTCAATGTCCTGTAATATCCTTGTAATTTGGTAGCGTCGAATGCGAATGCGTTAGAAAGAGAGAGGCCGAATATTTTATTTTTTAGTTATTTATTTAATGTCGGAACAAAAAAAAAGTAAAAACAAAACTTAATCAAATTAAATTTAAAAGAACATTTAAAATTATATATATTGACAAAAAAATAATAAATATTTATCCAATTTTTGGGGGTACTTAAATGCAAAATGGTCCAACATTTGTTGAATGAAGTGGGGACAGCCCAGAAAAAACCAAATCAGACCAAAAAAATATTAGTAAGAATTAGTTAAGTCCCACCACAAGTACATGCAAAAAAAAGTTACTCACAAGATAGGGCGTTTAAAATTGAGTTCTTAATTATAGAAATGGACGAATCGGAATTGATTGTGGTAGAGTCTGTTATAATCAATACATAGTACTAGAAACGGTTCATGGAAGGAATAATTAGAAGTACAACGATTAAGAGAACAGAGGGAACAGAAAACTTAATTTGGCTCATCAACGCAGTTGAATAGATTTCACCATTTAGTAATTTAACTACAAACATAACACCTAGCATAACACGACGATTTTTTAAGGAGGGAAGGTTAATAAGGTACATTCTATTGATGTATGGAGGCAGAGCACAGTACACCTGTACAGATTCCAATCTACTTTGATGAATAAGATATTGCGGAGACACAAGATCCATATTCCACAATTGGACGGACAAAAGAAGTGAAAGTATCTTGGTCGTATTAGGGTCAGCAAATTCCTTCGACATAACCTTACACTTAGAGCAGTTCAAATGGAGCATATTCATTTTACACCAAAACAAAAATGAAAGAAAGTCTGCGTGCAAGAAGCATTGAGAGGTCATATTATTTTTAGTACGTTAGAAAACCATATAACAGAAGGAAGGTCATTCAAACGCATGCTGGAAATGTGAAATAATAGAGCTACATGACTGTTGCAGTTGAGTTGTTTGGAAATACACCTGTAGTTTTTTACATCAGACTTTGAGCCATTTTTGTGGAGAGGAATAATAAAGGACTCATTCCAAATAGAGGGGAAAGAAGAAGTATCAACAGACAAAGTAAATAATTTAAGTAAAGGTTTGCAAAGAGACTCAGAACAGTACTTGAGTACACATCCCGGGACTCTATCTGGACCTGGCGAATATCCAGGCTCGATTGACTAAGAAGTGACTTTCAGTGATCACTGGACCAAAAATGCAATTAGATCTTTGAACAAGGTAAGAATAGGGTAGATTGGGTGAAAACCTAAAAGAGGAATATGTAGATTGTAAATACTCTGCAAACAGATCGACTGCATCCTGATCATTCTTCACTTTCATAACTTCATTAAAAACGGAGTTTGTTAACGAAGATCGATTTGCGATTCATATTCAAAAAGTAATAGAACTGCCTAGGATCCCTTGCAAATTGCAGCCTACATCGAAGAGCGTAATTATTATAATAACCCGAGTTATGAGTAATAAAAGTTGCTTTAGCAAATAAATATCCAGAGTAATCAAAAGGATTACTTCATATCTTAAACTTCTTATAATACTTCACATTTTCAACCTGGCTAATTCCCGCGAAAGCCAGGGAGGCCAATTAACCGTCACAGGATTCGTACGAGGAACACAAGCATCGAAATGTGAGTTTATGGTCGTATAAAATATTTATATTGCAATATCCATATTGGTGCATGAATTTAATTCTGACAAATCAGTGTTTAATAATAATTGATTAAGTGTGAAAAAATCTGCTTCACGGAAGCAACGATCCTTACGTTTAGAATCCGTTGCTACAAAAGGCACAAGAATTAGCAGCTCTATAATGACAACGAATGCTCACGATAAAATGGATCACAGTGAGAGATAATACTACAAGTAGGATCTGATACAAAAATTAAATCAAGTAAACGGTCATTACAGTTTCGAATAGGGTTAACTTGAGGCAGTGACAACTTATAAAGCTCATCAATAAATTCATTTGAGCTGAGTTGCACCAATACATTTGGTGGAGCGGACCATATAATTTCAGGATAGATGTAATCACCACATACAATCAAATAGTCTCTATCAGAAAGCATAGAGGAAATATATTGGATAGCGGATAGATGATTTAAGTAGATAGAGACATCTGATTGAAGTGGAATGTAGGAACATGTGATAAATAATGAAAAAGTATTAAGCACAATTTTAATACTTATAAATTCAATGTCTAGGGAGAATGGAGAAAAAAAACACCCAAGCGTGATACGCGATCAGATCTATAAACATATATATATATATATATATATATCTAGGGAGTATCTATTAGAAAATATTGAATGATCGGAATATCAGGCTTTAACCAAGTTTCGGTAAATACTAGAATATCAAATTCAAAAGAAGAACATATAGCTTACAAAGTTTAGTCTTAAGACCTCAAACATCCTGATAAGCTAGAGACAGAGAGAGTTTAGTTTTTTGGTGCAAAATTAGAAGAAGAAGAGTTACCGGAAGGATCTAGAGGCTGTGTAATAAGAATACGTTCTTTATTTGTATACTACTTTATTACTAAGTCTTTCGGGTTTGGTTGTTGGATTGTTACTTCCTTCATAAATTTGGTAAGTTTTGGTGATTCGAATGAGACGAGCAGATTCCGATTACAGCTTTCAGATTTTTAACTTAGATTTTAGTGGCGCAATCAGGTCAATTATTACGGGCTTGCAGCCAACCCTCAAGACAATTTTTTGAAAAATATAGTATGATGCTGGGCTTAGCAGATAGTTTGTTCGAGAGGCAAATAATTCCAACCACACGTCATGAATATAATGAATATAAAGTAAAATTTTGTTTTTTTGTTTTTAGACAGCAGATTGCTACTGTAATTTGCATTTTTTATATCGCTTATCAGATAGAACGATATTTGATGTGTATTGTGCGTACATTTTCAATTGCATTCACTTTTCTCCGTAACAATATGCATATTCCGTAGATAAAAAATGCGCTATTATCAAATATCTAAAAACAACATAAAATCTTCAAACCTTTATACCCTAACGGATACACTGCGAGAGATGGAGTAGCAATGGTAAAAACGGCATTAGTTTTACTTGTCACTGGTAAGGTTTTGGATTACTAATTAATAATAATAAATTTACGCATGCACTAACAGTAACTAGCTTGCCACATTATCAAGATATTTGTCTTCTATTTTTTTCACAATCACATCAGTTTTTATAAGCCAGCTCTAACGCATAGATTTTTTTCGTTATTCCAGTAACATCATTGTGAAATTATCAATAACAGCCGGCCCCACTGGCTTTGCTACATAATGTTTATTATTATAGAGTTATTATTATAAACTTCGTTACGAACGACAATGAACAAAACAATCCGAAAGTCTTAATTGGCTAAGGGGTTCCGAAATCTACATTACTGCAAAAATATTATATAAAAATTCAAATGCAAGATAATTATCTCTCAATAATTAAAAAAAAACACATAACTTATTTATTAATTATTTAACTAATGTGAGTGCATAGTCAACGTTAAAATTTCGAATTAATCGGGAGTTTGTGTAGGTAGTATTTTGTATGAATTATACTCTGATTAAAGCTAAGGGCACAAAATTTGGTATGTAGATTATTGACGATGTCCAGTATTCAGTTCAGTATTCGGCATCGCCACGCACACCTCCGCCACCCCATCCCAAAAAATCGGAATGTACAGTTGTTTAATAAGCCGATCATGACAATGCGGCGTTACGTTATAGGCGATATTACTCTTATATCCTCAAATGCCGCCAATTCTCCTCGCAAAAATTCATAAATTTCTGCATCCGCATGAATTGGAGTTCTGAGTGACGAATATGTAGTGGCTACGGACATTCTCTCATCCTGATGCCCTAGTATCCCGCTCTTTGGGATGCTTACTATCAAGCCTGCGCACTTCAAAACTGTGCCCATGCTAGACAGGAAGTCCCATCCGAACTAGCAATGTGCATGCTCCGCCGCACACTACCTTTCTTCAGAAAAATGCAGATGCCGCATGAGTGTCTGCATTTTTACCATATACACCTTAATGGCTTGTGAATTGGCTGCAGCCCTTGGGTAACCTCGTCTTTTAGATTTACAGAGTAATCCCAAAGTAGGAAATAATCCGGGAATCAAATTCAAGACAAGTCCACAAGCATCTGCTGACCACTTGTTTCAGGAATTCCAACGGCTTTGCCATCGAAGCGAAAATTGCATTCCCAGATTTGTTTCGCTACTTTTGGGTATTCCTGGGACATAGTTTGCGCCGCTTGCTCGTTTATGGATGCTCTTCTTGATGGTTGTGGTGTGGACGCTGCCCCATAAAGTGTGGCTGGCATCTTGAACACACGGTGCTGCGCGGGTTGCAGGAATGCTCAGATGGGCAAAATTTATATTGATCGATTCTCTCGCATCCGCAACTTGTACTTCCCTGGCAGGTGATTGTCTGCCATGAGCCGCCGCCAATTTCTCTAATTGTGTGCTGTTTAGTAATCTTATTTCGTGTGTACTCACCCACTCGTAAAATTGTCTACGCATAAAATCCAGCGTTCCAGTTAGCTCTAATTGGAATTCTGTTCCATATCTTAGCACTTTTAGTACGTTTTTTTTTTTCAATTATACCCCCACGCACGAACAATTTTTTTTTTCCAACTATATAAAAATGTGTTACTTTTATTATTGAATGTAATGAACCTGTTGTTCTTGTGTATTTACTTGCAACTAATTTATATTCGGTTGCGTTATTAATTAATATAATGATAATTATTCGCTGCTGCATTTATTGATAAGCATGATGATGACGGGTTGCTCCGTGGTGTCGCGCAGATCATCGATGTCCCTTATTAGGTTTGATTTGTGTTCCTGTGCACTAGAATCTACCCCACGCACTCCGCCCGCTTGCTACATAAGTCCAGGATCTCAGCTTGCCCGATAGAGGCTTAGTGTAGCACTCCTGTTGCTTACCAGGTCTGATTTCTCATGGTCCCTAGTACTCCTATGAGTCAGGATTCGCTTGTCACACTCTCTGCCTAACCACAGGCCAAGTATCGCTTGTTTTGCTTATCTAGCGTGGCAAGGATATATGCCTCTTACCTAGTTCCAGGACTTCAATGTCCTGTAATATCCTTGTAATTTGGTAGCGTCGAATGCGAATGCGTTAGAAAGAGAGAGGCCGAATATTTTATTTTTTAGTTATTTATTTAATGTCGGAACAAAAAAAAAGTAAAAACAAAACTTAATCAAATTAAATTTAAAAGAACATTTAAAATTATATATATTGACAAAAAAATAATAAATATTTATCCGATTTTTGGGGGTACTTAAATGCAAAATGGTCCAACATTTGTTGAATGAAGTGGGGAAAGCCCAGAAAAAACCAAATCAGACCAAAAAAATATTAGTAAGAATTAGTTAAGTCCCACCACAAGTACATGCAAAAAAAAGTTACTCACAAGATAGGGCGTTTAAAATTGAGTTCTTAATTATAGAAATGGACGAATCGGAATTGATTGTGGTAGAGTCTGTTATAATCAATACATAGTACTAGAAACGGTTCATGGAAGGAATAATTAGAAGTACAACGATTAAGAGAACAGAGGGAACAGAAAACTTAATTTGGCTCATCAACGCAGTTGAATAGATTTCACCATTTAGTAATTTAACTACAAACATAACACCTAGCATAACACGACGATATTTTAAGGAGGGAAGGTTAATAAGGTACATTCTATTGATGTATGGAGGCAGAGCACAGTACACCTGTACAGATTCCAATCTACTTTGATGAATAAGATATTGCGGAGACACAAGATCCATATTCCACAATTGGACGGACAAGAGAAGTGAAAGTATCTTGGTCGTATTAGGGTCAGCAAATTCCTTCGACCAACGCTTAATAAAACAAAAAACTTGAAAAGTTTTGCTGACAGTGAATTTAATATGACTATCGAATTTTAAATTACGATCAAGAAGTAAACCTAAATCATTTACATCATTCAGTCTATCAAGTGGCATCCCATCGAGCGTGTACTTAACAATATGAGGAGAGATACGATAAAATTACATAACCTTACACTTAGAGCAGTTCAAATGGAGCATATTCATTTTACACCATAACAAAAATGAAAGAAAGTCTGCGTGCAAGAAGCATTGAGAGGTCATATTATTTTTAGTACGTTAAAGAAGAACCATATAACAGAAGGAAGGTCATTCAAACGCATGCTGGAAATGTGAAATAATAGAGCTACATGACTGTTGCAGTTGAGTTGTTTGGAAATACACCTGTAGTTTTTTACATCAGACTTTGAGCCATTTTTGTGGAGAGGACTAATAAAGGACTCATTCCAAATAGAGGGGAAAGAAGAAGTATCAACAGACAAAGTAAATAATTTAAGTAAAGGTTTGCAAAGAGACTCAGAACAGTACTTGAGTACACATCCCGGGACTCCATCTGGACCTGGCGAATATCCAGGCTTCGATTGACAAACGAGTGACTTTCAGTGATCACTGGACCAAAAATGCAATTAGATCTGCGATTCATATTCAAAAAGTAATAGAACTGCCTAGGATCCCTTGCAAATTGCAGCCTACATCGAAGAGCGTAATTATTATAATAACCCGAGTTATGAGTAATAAAAGTTGCTTTAGCAAATAAATAAACAGAGTAATCAAAAGGATTACTTCATATCTTAAACTTCTTATAATACTTCACATTTTCAACCTGGCTAATTCCCGCGAAAACCAGGGAGGCCAATTAACCTTCACAGGATTCGTACGAGGAACACAAGCATCGAAATGTGAGTTTATGGTCGTATAAAATATTTATATTGCAATATCCATATTGGTGCATGAATTTAATTCTGACAAATCAGTGTTTAATAATAATTGATTAAGTGTGAAAAAATCTGCTTCACGGAAGCAACGATCCTTACGTGTAGAATCCGTTGCTACAAAAGGCACAAGAATTAGCAGCTCTATAATGACAACGAATGCTCACGATAAAGTGGATCACAGTGAGAGATAATACTACAAGTAGGATCTGATACAAAAATTAAATCAAGTAAACGGTCATTACAGTTTCGAATAGGGTTAACTTGAGGCAGTGACCAACTTATAAAGCTCATCAATAAATTCATTTGAGCTGAGTTGCACCAATACATTTGGTGGAGCGGACCATATAATTTCAGGATAGATATAATCACCACATACAATCAAATAGTCTCTATCAGAAAGCATAGAGGAAATATATTGGATAGCGGATAGATGATTTAAGTAGATAGAGACATCTGATTGAAGTGGAATGTAGGAACATGTGATAAATAATGAAAAAGTATTAAGCACAATTTTAATACTTATAAATTCAATGTCTAGGGAGAATGGAGAAAAAAAAACACCCAAGCGTGATACGCGATCAGATCTATATACATATATATATATATATATATATATCTAGGGAGTATCTATTAGAAAATATTGAATGATCGGAATATCAGGCTTTAACCAAGTTTCGGTAAATACTAGAATATCAAATTCAAAAGAAGAACATATAGCTTACAAAGTTTAGTCTTAAGACCTCAAACATCCTGATAAGCTAGAGACAGAGAGAGTTTAGTTTTTTGGTGCAAAATTAGAAGAAGAAGAGTTACCGGAAGGATCTAGAGGCAGTGTAATAAGAATACGTTCTTTATTTGTATACTACTTTATTACTAAGTCTTTCGGGTTTGGTTGTTGGATTGTTACTTCCTTCATAAATTTGGTAAGTTTTGGTGATTCGAATGAGACGAGCAGATTCCGATTACAGCTTTCAGATTTTTAACTTAGATTTTAGTGGCGCAATCAGGTCAATTATTACGGGCTTGCAGCCAACCCTCAAGACAATTTTTTGAAAAATATAGTATGATTCTGGGCTTAGCAGATAGTTTGTTCGAGAGGCAAATAATTCCAACCACACGTCATGAATATAATGAATATAAAGTAAATTTTGTTTTTTTGTTTTTAGACAGCAGATTGCTACTGTAATTTGCATTTTTTATATCGCTTATCAGATAGAACGATATTTGATGTGTATTGTGCGTACATTTTCAATTGCATTCACTTTTCTCCGTAACAATATGCATATTCCGTAGAAAAAAATGCGCTATTATCAAATATCTAAAAACAACATAAAATCTTCAAACCTTTATACCCTAACGGATACACTGCGAGAGATGGAGTAGCAATGGTAAAAACGGCATTAGTTTTACTTGTCACTGGTAAGGTTTTGGATTACTAATTAATAATAATAAATTTACGCATGCACTAACAGTAACTAGCTTGCACATTATCAAGATATTTGTCTTCTATTTTTTTCACAATCACATCAGTTTTTATAAGCCAGCTCTAACGCATAGATTGTCACTGGTACGGTTTTCCAGTAACATCATTGTGAAATTATCAATAACAGCCGGCCCCACTGGCTTTGCTACATAATGTTTATTATTATAGAGTTATTATTATAAACTTCGTTACGAACGACAATGAACAAAACAATCCGAAAGTCTTAATTGGCTAAGGGGTTCCGAAATCTACATTACTGCAAAAATATTATATAAAAATTCAAATGCAAGATAATTATCTCTCAATAATTAAAAAAAAACACATAACTTATTTATTAATTATTTAACTAATGTGAGTGCATAGTCAACGTTAAAATTTCGAATTAATCGGGAGTTTGTGTAGGTAGTATTTTGTATGAATTATACTCTGATTAAAGCTAAGGGCACAAAATTTGGTATGTAGATTATTGACGATGTCCAGTATTCAGTTCAGTATTCGGCATCGCCACGCATCACCTCCCAAAAAATCGGAATGTACAGTTGTTTAATAAGCCGATCATGACAATGCGGGTTACGTTATAGGCGATATTACTCTTATATCCTCAAATGCCGCCAATTCTCCTCGCAAAAATTCATAAATTTCTGCATCCGCATGAATTGGAGTTCTGAGTGAGAATATGTAGTGGCTACGGACATTCTCTCATCCTGATGCCCTAGTATCCCGCTCTTTGGGATGCTTACTATCAAGCCTGCGCACTTCAAAACTGTGCCCATGCTAGACAGGAAGTCCCATCCGAACTAGCAATGTGCATGCTCCGCCGCACACTACCTTTCTTCAGAAAAATGCAGATGCCGTATGAGTGTCTGCATTTTTACCATATACACCTTAATGGCTTGTGAATTGGCTGCAGCCCTTGGGTAACCTCGTCTTTTAGATTTACAGAGTAATCCCAAAGTAGGAAATAATCCGGGAATCAAATTCAAGACAAGTCCACAAGCATCTGCTGACCACTTGTTTCAGGAATTCCAACGGCTTTGCCATCGAAGCGAAAATTGCATTCCCAGATTTGTTTCGCTACTTTTGGGTATTCCTGGGACATAGTTTGCGCCGTTTGCTCGTTTATGGATGCTCTTCTTGATGGTTGTGGTGTGGACGCTGCCCCATAAAGTGTGGCTGGCATCTCGAGCACACGGTGCTGCGCGGGTTGCAGGAATGCTCAGATGGGCAAAATTTATATTGATCGATTCTCTCGCATCCGCAACTTGTACTTCCCTGGCAAGTGATTGTCTGCCATGAGCCGCCGCCAATTTCTCTAATTGTGTGCTGTTTAGTAATCTTATTTCGTGTGTACTCACCCACTCGTAAAATTGTCTACGCATAAAATCCAGCGTTCCAGTTAGCTCTAATTGGAATTCTGTTCCATATCTTAGCACTTTTAGTACGTTTTTTTTTTCAATTATACCCCCACGCACGAACAATTTTTTTTTTTCCAACTATATAAAAATGTGTTACTTTTATTATTGAATGTAATGAACCTGTTGTTCTTGTGTATTTACTTGCAACTAATTTATATTCGGTTGCGTTATTAATTAATATAATGATAATTATTCGCTGCTGCATTTATTGATAAGCATGATGATGACGGGTTGCTCCGTGGTGTCGCGCAGACCGTCGATGTCCCTTATTAGGTTTGATTTGTGTTCCTGTGCACTAGAATCTACCCCACGCACTCCGCCCGCTTGCTACATAAGTCCAGGATCTCAGCTTGCCCGATAGAGGTTTAGTGCAGCACTCCTGCTGCTTACCAGGTCTGATTTCTCATGGTCCTAGTACTCCTATGAGTCAGGATTCGCTTGTCACACTCTCTGCCTAACCACAGGCCAAGTATCGCTTGTTTTGCTTATCTAGCGTGGCAAGGATATATGCCTCTTACCTAGTTCCAGGACTTCAATGTCCTGTGATATCCTTGTAATTTGGTAGCGTCGAATGCGAATGCGTTAGAAAGAGAGAGGCCGAATATTTTATTTTTTAGTTATTTATTTAATGTCGGAACAAAAAATAAGTAAAAACAAAACTTAATCAAATTAAATTTAAAAGAACATTTAAAATTATATATATTGACAAAAAAATAATAAATATTTATCCGATTTTTGGGGGTACTTAAATGCAAAATGGTCCAACATTTGTTGAATGAAGTGGGGAAAGCCCAGAAAAAACCAAATCAGACCAAAAAAATATTAGTAAGAATTAGTTAAGTCCCACCACAAGTACATGCAAAAAAAAATTACTCACAAGATAGGGCGTTTAAAATTGAGTTCTTAATTATAGAAATGGACGAATCGGAATTGATTGTGGTAGAGTCTGTTATAATCAATACATAGTACTAGAAACGGTTCATGGAAGGAATAATTAGAAGTACAACGATTAAGAGAACAGAGGGAACAGAAAACTTAATTTGGCTCATCAACGCAGTTGAATAGATTTCACCATTTAGTAATTTAACTACAAACATAACACCTAGCATAACACGACGATATTTTAAGGAGGGAAGGTTAATAAGGTACATTCTATTGATATATGGAGGCAGAGCACAGTACACCTGTACAGATTCCAATCTACTTTGATGAATAAGATATTGCGGAGACACAAGATCCATATTCCACAATTGGACGAACAAGAGAAGTGAAAGTATCTTGGTCGTATTAGGTTCAGCAAATTCCTTCGACCAACGCTTAATATAACAAAAAACTTGAAAAGTTTTGCTGACAGTGAATTTAATATGACTATCGAATTTTAAATTATGATCAAGAAGTAAACCTAAATCATTTACATCATTCAGTCTATCAAGTGGCATCCCATCGAGCGTGTACTTAACAATATGAGGAGAGATGCGATAAAATTACATAACCTTACACTTAGAGCAGTTCAAATGGAGCATATTCATTTTACACCATAACAAAAATGAAAGAAAGTCTGCGTGCAAGAAGCATTGAGAGGTCATATTATTTTTAGTACGTTAGAAAACCATATAACAGAAGGAAGGTCATTCAAACGCATGCTGGAAATGTGAAATAATAGAGCTACATGACTGTTGCAGTTGAGTTGTTTGGAAATACACCTGTAGTTTTTTACATCAGACTTTGAGCCATTTTTGTGGAGAGGAATAATAAAGGACTCATTCCAAATAGAGGGGAAAGAAGAAGTATCAACAGACAAAGTAAATAATTTAAGGAAAGGTTTGCAAAGAGACTCAGAACAGTACTTGAGTACACATCCCGGGACTCCATCTGGACCTGGCGAATATCCAGGCTCGATTGACTAAGAAGTGACTTTCAGTGATCACTGGACCAAAAATGCAATTAGATCTTTGAACAAGGTAAGAATAGGGTAGATTGGGTGAAAACCTAAAAGAGGAATATGTAGATTGTAAATACTCTGCAAACAGATCGACTGCATCCTGATCATTCTTCACTTTCATAACTTCATTAAAAACGGAGTTTGTTAACGAAGATCGATTTGCGATTCATATTCAAAAAGTAATAGAACTGCCTAGGATCCCTTGCAAATTGCAGCCTACATCGAAGAGCGTAATTATTATAATAACCCGAGTTATGAGTAATAAAAGTTGCTTTAGCAAATAAATATCCAGAGTAATCAAAAGGATTACTTCATATCTTAAACTTCTTATAATACTTCACATTTTCAACCTGGCTAATTCCCTCGAAAACCAGGGAGGCCAATTAACCTTCACAGGATTCGTACGAGGAACACAAGCATCGAAATGTGAGTTTATGGTCGTATAAAATATTTATATTGCAATATCCATATTGGTGCATGAATTTAATTCTGACAAATCAGTGTTTAATAATAATTGATTAAGTGTGAAAAAATCTGCTTCACGGAAGCAACGATCCTTACGTGTAGAATCCGGTTTTAAAATCGCTCAAAATCTGTTTTACTTTGGTATTTAAAGGTATAAACACATGCCTCTTATGACAATTGGAGCGAAGATGTGCGCTCCACTTTGATGATGCAATTTCGATATTGCAGGCTGTGCAGAACTTGGATTGGGATGTTGATCCAATAGAGTTGACCACGTTGGTAACGATGATGTTCATCTTGCTGTTGTTGGTAGAGTTGGTGTTGGTGGTGGTGGTGATAGAATTGTTGCTGATGTTGATGCTGTTGTTGATGAAGTTGGCAATGATGGTGATGGGATTGATGGTTTGGTGAGGTAACGCTATTTAATCAGTTTCCATGAACCATATATGTAAGTGAAATGATCGAAATAGTTAGGATGGCGTTGGCGATGGAGTTGTCAGAGTTATTGTTGAGGAAGAAAGTAATTTTTTTTTAACTTTGTGAATTTAATACGAAGGAGTTGACGGTTGTTGAGTTCGAAAGATACTACAGTTTTTAGAAATCACAAATCATTCTTGGTTGTATTAAACGTTGCTCAAAGGAATTTGATGATCCTTATACGACCAAGAAACTTTACACTTCTCTTGTACGTCCAATTCTGGAATATGGATCTTCTGTGTAGTCTCCATAATATGATATTCATCAAAGATGTTTGGAATCTGTGCAGAAGGTTTTCTTACTTTATGCTCTTCGTCGCTATGTCTGATGTGTATTGCCCCCATGCACCAATAAACTGCTTCTTATTAACCTTCCCTCCTTAATTATTCGACGTGTTATGCTAGGTATGATGTTTGTAGTTAAATTACTAAATGGTTAAATCGATTCAGCTGCGTTGATAAGCCAAATAAATTTTTGTATTCCCTTTAGACCATCTCGATACTTCTCCAAACTTACTCTCGTTGGACTACTAATTATTCCTTGCATGAACCGTTTCGAGAACAATTCACAATTTTAAACGTTTTATCTCGTGAATACCTAATAATAATAACAAAGGAGACTTGAAACTTGGAACATATACTGGTCTGTGCTCGCATGAAACAAAGTGTAAAAATTGGAATGCTACGTCTACTAGGGGCTAGGAAATCGATAAAGTCGATTATCGCAAATCGATAAAGACACATATCTCCTAAAATTTTAAGGTTAATTTGGTTGGTAGGTTTTTGGCCACATCCTTCAAAGATTGGCATATGCCCATGGCCATGCCTACCTCCACATAGCACCTGCGCCCATAATCACCAAAGTAAATCGATAGATCCGCATATCTCCCACAGCAATTGTTTTCTTTTTTCTGTTCCTTGTTGCCATATTGATTTTTCTTTGTTTTAAATCTGCAGCTATGCCGCATGGCCATTCCCAATGACCCTGGGTAAATATCATCATATTTTTTTATCTTTAACTCTTGTTTATTACATGTAATAAGTGTTGTTTTGTTTCTTTTTTCCATAGTGATATAAAAACACGTATGCCCGCCCGCATGCTCTCACCGTCTAGCGTCTTCTAGCGGCGTCCATCCTACGATACGATCTTGGAGCTGCGACGGCGTGTCCCTGCGGCCTCTAGAATGCCGCGTGGCCAAGCCGTCGGTAGCAACTCCTGCTACCCGCTTTCGGGCTCCAAGTTTTTGTCGGCCGATGGTTTACCTGGGCGGGTTGGGCCGAAGTCTGGGCACGAAGTCTGCCGCATCAGTTTTGGCAATCCAATACCGGTGGTAACGACTCCTCTCCGGGCCGAGCTGCCGGATGGTCCGGCAGTTTGGCAGCCTCTTCTCATCCAGTTGCCAAGATTGTGACAGCTTGGCGTCCTCGTGCCACTGTGACGGTGTGTACCAGTGGCCAGCGGCGTACGTCCGTTTGGCGAGGGTGCTGCTGTTGCTCTTCTCCCTGTACTAGGGCTCCTCTGCTGTCGTCTCGCGTCCCGCGATCATCGTCCTCGTCACTGGACAAGATGACACTTCAAACGGCATGGTGTCCTCATCATTCGGTGAAACTGCAGGCGGCTCCGGTGAGCGTTCATTGGCCCCGCCTTCATCATCGCATTCCGCGCTTGTATCAGCTCCGGATACTGCCACAGTATCCCCCACAGGATCACGTCGTCTAGTTCGCTCGGATAGCGTCTCTTTTGCAACCTCGACACCTGCATATCTTCTCTATCCTCGATGCACACCAGGCAATTGCAGTGCTCCGCGTACGCATGACTCGCTGGCTCCTCCATTTGCTCCTCGCTAGAGTCGCGATGGAGGGGCGATGGTTTTGACGCTCTCGCCGCACCAACCGCTGAGCAGCTTGGCGCGCCACACGTCGTGACGGCCGCACCATTCGCACTATGCGTACGAGTCGCCCGGTGAGCGTAACGACCGACGCCTGGTTACCGCGCGTGCCTTTGGATCTGCTCCTGATTCCAGCAAGACTTCAGCTTCGTCGCTGGCTCTTGACCGAGGATTTGAGTCTGATGCGCGACGATGACCCTGCACTGATCCGCTACCGCTATCATTCAAGTTCTCCATATTTTTTTATTATTTTTTGTTGTCACTTGTGGTTATCAGTGAAATTTCAAAAACAAGCCTTTTGAAGCGTGTGTGTGTGTGCCAATCACGAGTGTCATTTGTGTACGTGTTAGGGATACCTGAACTGTCGCATCATTTAATTTGCAAGTGCACACGCATGTGTACTGGTGTGAGTGGCTAACCAACGGTGTCCTTTTGTGCGCACACATGGGCACGTATGTGCACTAAAGTGACTAACCAACGGTTCCTTTTTTATGAGTGCAAGCGCGTCGCTTTCTCTTTCGCACTTTTTTTTGCCTCGTTCAGGCACGCCGTGGTTTTTAGCCGTTTGGGGCCGCCTTTGTTTATGTTTCTATGTTGTTGTAAATACCGTGGCAAAATGAAGAGTTAAACGCAGTTTCTGATCATGGATTATCTTTATTATGCGCGAATGCGTCTCAACTTGTTGAAGAATTGATAGCAACTTAACTTAGGGGAATACAATGCAGAAAAAGAAAACAATTCATGTGGACCAGAGCTTCGATATTAATCGATACAGCGATTCATAAGTATTAATCGTTGCTGTAATATTCAAACATATTTTATTTATTTATTTCTTTCCCAGATACCCTTCCTTTTCAGGCTTAATATACAAATTATTTTTAAGAAGAATTTCGAATATTTCTTTTAATTTGGACTCCTCAGCATTTGTCCTACCGCTGCCAAGAAGAAATGTTCCTGAGATTCTATTTCTTGCTTTTCTTTACAGCTTCTGCAGAAGTCATACAGCACCTCGAGTCTATTGGTATGAATGCCGACTAACCAGTGTCCTGTTGTAGCACAGATTACTGCAGAGCAGTTCGTGTGACTGAGATTGCACAGCTCTCTAGTGTGTTTTGTGTTGATATTGGGACATGTTTGGTGTGCTGTGCGACCGCAGTTTGCATTTCGCCATTTATCATTTGACTTGCGTCTACTTTCTTCCTGATATTGATCTTTAAGGTACCGCCGATGCCTGCTTCCTTATCCGTGAGGAGGGATTATAGAGTTCCTTTCCTAGCTAGCTCATTGGCCTTACACTTGCCTTCCTGGTAACCAGTAATAGCATGCTACTTACCCATTTCATGCAGAGATTCACGACAACTTGTTACCGAAAGTATATACTGAAGGGTGTTTCTAGTTGTACTACTGGCACGCAGTAGTCTGTTTTCGAAGGGATATTTGAATTCCCTTCTAAGATAGATGCTGTAACGTAAAGTCAAAACGGATGTTCTAAATAACTGGCTTCAGTTGGGTATTAAAAAAACAAATATAACCTACCAAGGAGCCACGGAAAATGACTAGATTTTCCGCAGTTTTTGGACAAGAGACAAATTTTGAAGGTACCGATAACAGCCTTTAAATATCGATAAATTTGTTGGCCACGCACACATCTGCGGCCATAATATATATATACATATTTCTGAAGTGTAAATTGATACAACTGCATATCTACAACAATTGTAAATATAGAATCACCAAACTTGGCAAGTAGCTCTTTCAAATATCGGGAAATACATTTTCAGAAAACGCCCAAACTTGCTGAGATGCGTATATCTTCCCCAATTTGTAAGCCGGTCACCAAATTCCGATAGAATGTTACTGGTAGCTTGAAAGATCAATAAAAAATAAACGCCTAAGCTCACTCCATCTCCTAAAACCCATATACCTGGTGTAAGTCGATAAGGCCATATATCTCACACAATTTGTAAGCTAGAGTCATCAAATTTGAAAGGTATATTTCTAGGAACACCCTTCAACAGGTTAAAACTTTTTTGGACCACGCAATCCCCCGCCCCAAAATTCTACAGCAGCTTAAAGCTAAATTGGAGGACAAATTACTAGGAAACTCCTTTAAAGCTCGGTATTTCTTTCTTATTGAACGTGCGTTATAAAATAAGAAAACGTACAGTGGAAGTTATCGATAAAAAAATAAACATGATATGTGAGTGGTATGCAATAGCTTACATTCTGTCATCCCATTATTTCTTTTTTTTTTTTTATGTAGCAACTATATTTTAAACATTAAGCAACCTATTGAAAGGCTATAAAACATTTGATTTGATGATTTGTGAAGGTATGCGTGAAAAATAGCAGTGAATTAGAATCTATAACATAAACATAGAACTGGTTTTAGCAGATAATAAATAACATTAAATATTACATTTGTAGCACATTAATTTAACGCCCAACAGTGCAGAGGTCGCTGGTGTGGAGGCGCTTCAACCTCCTGCGAGCTGTATTTGACCCAAGTGAGCAGGCCAAAGGGTTAACGTGGTTGTGCAACCGGTCATTATACCGACTCGTATGTCGGTTTATTTGTTGTCTGCCTGTCGGTAGACCGAAGCCGCTGTGCAGCGTCCTCTTACTTACGTATGGTGGAGCACCAGAGATGTCTCTGAGCACCTTGTTCTGCAAGACTTGAATTTGATTTATCCAAGATTTTGCAGCTGTGCCCCAAAATGGAATTCCATATGTCCAAGTAGGAACGATGATGCTCCTGTACACTAGCAGCTTGTTGCTCAAGCTGAGTTTGCTAGATGGCTTCAGCAACCAGTTGAGTTTCGTTTTTTGGATCTACACGCTGCTACCGTGTCCTGCTTCCTGTCCACATACATACCCAGGTAGCGAGCATGGTTTTCCTGAGGTATGACCATGTTGTTGAGTCGAACAGATGGACAGTTACCATTCCTGAGCGCAAACGTGCAGTGCAGACTTGCTCCCATTGACGCAGATGTTCCACCGGTTTGCCCAAGTACTAAAACCATCCAAGAACCTCTGCGTAACCGCAGCTGCTCTCCAAGCAGTGGTGGAGTTAGCAAGGAACACAGTGTCCTCCGCGTATGTGGCAAGCAGCGGGTTTCTGGCTACTGGGATCGGCAAGTCCGCGGTATACAATGTGTACAAGGCAGGTCCAAGGACACTACCCTGCGGTACACCAGCTCCAATGCGGCGGACGTTTGATCGCTCGCCCCTAACTTCTACCATAAAATAACGGCCAAGCAGACCCATTATTTCTAATAAAATTATTTTTTAGAAATTGTGTATGCGGTAGGGTTTCCTAAAATCAATAGAAAACTTTTATGAAGTATTTTACGGTTTGTGTAATAGGTTCAATAATCAAATAATCAGCACACTTAGAATTTCTGCCAACCATATTTTTATATACAAATAATAATATTTAGTGGAAAAAAGGGAATAAGGCCATATTTTACACATTTTTTATTAGATTCTTATCACTCACTTCAAAGTTGTACACATTAATCAAATAATCGTATTATAACCATACATTTTTAAAAATCATTTTTCAAGACTTTATTTTAGTTATACGTGTATTTTGAAAATGCTTAATTTCTGCTAAGTAATTTGTAAAATAATGATAAAGGATTTCCGTCCGTATTTCCTAACCAATTTAATGAAATTAAAAAAATATTTTCAAATGACATTTAAATAATATACATTTTAAGTATAAGTCGGTTGTGTGACGTGTTTTTAATTTTAATGTCTGCTATTTTGATTCATTGAGCTTCTCTTAGAAATCATTAAATAACTGCAAATCTCTTTGATCGACTGTTTTGACAGGCTTGCAATCTTCCTCGGGATAATCATCAAAATTTCCAGTATCACCGTCATGTTGTACTTCAGGTAAAATTGGTGGCTGTAATAGAAACAAAAATCAATAACGGTTTATTAGGGATCGTTACGATTGTAACATGTATAATGGCAAGGAAGATTTAATCTAAAGCGCCGTGAGTGTTGTGTTGATTGTATTAATATTTAAGGAAGTTGGATGAGTATATTTGATTTGTGCAATGTTCGTCTTTGGCCATCTGTCCGTGTGCATATGTATTAAAGCAACTTTTTATAACGCCATAGATAGTAGAGAAATGAAACTTTGAACACATATTCGCTTATGATTGGAGTGGCAGGTAGATCATTAGGAAAATTTTTCGCCCACGCCCATTCCATCCTCGAAACTCGGAAAAGCCTATCATTTATTATATATATATATATATATATATTCCAATTATTATTATGTATTTTTTAAATTTATTTTTATTAAAAGAGATATATTATATTTGAAATTAAAGAGCAAAAATAACGTAAGGGATATCATAAATAAATTTGGGGACATTAAATTGTGAAAAGGTCCAATATTAATTGCAAGACTTTTGGAAACCCAGAAAGAAACCAGTTTTACCGAACAACGTTGAGAAGCAGAGATAAAGAGTGAGACATAAAATACAGAAAATACTGGTATCAATTTCGCATTAATACACTTTTGTAGAAAAACAAAGTTGAGAATTGTTTTACGGTTAACCAGTGATGGAAGAATAATAAAAATAAGCCTGCTGAAATGCGACGGTAAAAAAAAAACAAAGCTGTTGTAACGGTTGCGGATTTTTCAAATAGCTTTGCAATTACAGATTACTTTGCAATACCTCTGTAATTTGAAATATCAGATTTGCCCCCTTTTTTGTGAAGAGGAATAATAAGTGATTCCTTCGAAAGAGATGGAAAGAATGCAGAGCTAAGAGATAGATTAAAGTGACCTAGGAAATCATGCTCATCGGAAGGAATAAGAAAAAATTAGTGCATATATATATATTTTGTTATATTTCAAATTTAGAGACTACTCGGCTACTCGATCATTTACGCAATTTGATTGCTTATCAAATTGTCTACTAGCCTTGCATAATGAATGGGACATTGTGGTGCTGAAACGTCCTCGGAATCCGCACAGAAATATTTGAAATTTTGTGGAAGCGAATTATGAAGTAACGTTTCGTATTAATTTTAATGAAGAAAAACTGACCTTTTTCAAAGTTGTTCAGTGTCTTCCTATGACCCATTCCATTTAAAATGAACGGTAATGATTTATTTTCGATATATCATCGGAAAAGATCACAAACTAAACCGCATTGAACTTGAATCTGATAAGCCAAAATTATGCAGCCTCTTTAGCGAATAAAACGACCATATCCAAATTTCGATTTAGCATTTGAAAAATACAAACCAAAGAAAAGTAAGTGTTAAGAATCTGAGAATGCAAAGAAGGTTTCTTTAACCTTTTCAGTTGAACAGCTCTGTATTGCGGATACGAAGATCGAATTTTACAACTTTTTAAGACCAGAATTGGGTTCAGACAACCATTTACGTTGCAGTTGTAGCCAACCTACGGAGTATTGGTTTTTATATGTACATTGAGTTCTGGACTTGATAAATGAATATGCTGTAAGAATTCAATTGCTCTTGATACAGACGCAGCCGAGATCCGAAAAAATGTTTTCCCAAGAAATCATAAAGTGGCGTTTTCTGCTCAAAAGATTTATTGTTGTTAGCATCGTACTTTTATATCAAAATTTAACTCCCACGCGAGCTATTTTACTAAATTTAGGTGAGCTTAGATCTGCAGCGTGTATAATATTTCCTTACCTTTAGTTTTTTGTTGTATACGTCAGTCCAATTTAAATGCTTAAACCAGCGATGCCTTTTTACATCATCAGCGCCATTCTGCGAATAAATATTAAAAAGGGAAAAATGAATTGTAATTTGCATTGTATTGCACTTTTATTGTGCTATTTATTGCAATATATTATATTAAGTTAATTTAAATGATCTGTGTTTCGAGTTGGAGTGGTGTTGGAGATTGATGATGATTCTTAGTAATGGTGATTCCTTAATTTTCGTTGCACTCTGTTAATGCGTAATTATGCGAACATTCGCTAATGATGAATGACATGTTTATGTTTATACAAATTTTGGATTTCATTTATCGTTAATTAATGCTTATCGATATTTGTGAAACGGAGTATTTCCCATCAAAATAAAATAAACTCGATCTACGCATGATATATAAGAACTTAATCCATATTTGAAGTCTTACGCGTTTAAAGTCTCTAAGATTACACTCAAACTGACGAACATCGGCTGTTGAAGAATATATAATATGTTGATGAAAATACGGCTACCAAATAAAAAAATATGCTCATTATTTAATGTATATATAGATAGCTTAATTATATTATATTGTTCATTGTTATACATACGGTTACGTATTTATATTTGTATATATTATAATATGTATATATTAAAATGCTTGTTATATTTACGGACGAAATCTTAAAAAATTTGAGGTAATCTCATCCGATATTCACCTATCATTACTTTGGTGCACAGTGAACCGTTTGATGGGACCCCAAGAAGATTGAGTACAATAAAAACAGCTACGAGTGAATGCCTTTGGTATGATCGTCGTCGCTTTGCATAGAAGTGAAGGCGATTACAAGACAAGGCAAATCTTTGTGGACAGTTTTAAGCCTACAATATTCCTTACCACCCAAATCCCAAATAGCAAAGTTACATAAAAACTGACCAATCAATTACAGCACCTATTTGCCTTAAAAAAGTGGATGATTCGAGTCCCAATAGATTTTGTAGTTAAACAAAAACAGATTTTTTAAATATATTTTATTGACATTCACATATTTTGTTTTTTAATTAACATATACAGTTTTCAGCTAACGTTAACGATTTGATTCTTTCTGTGTAAAACGTGTTTTTATATACATACATAACAAATGAGGAAGAAAAATATGCAGCTCAGCATCATAATCGCTAGCATATGAATTCAAGTTGCCCTATGATACCACGCACGAGCTTGTTAATGTGCGGACACAGGTAAACTGCCACCCACCTGCCACCTAAGCGACCCAACGAGGTGCGCCCTATGACGTCCGGTGACTAAGCTCGGGAATTGCTAGACATATAATATGATCGGAAATGCAAAATTAAGTTAGCTGATTAACTCAGAAGAATCAATCTCAACGTTTAAGTTTATGTAAAAAGATTACACAAATCATTATTCTGCGATAAAAAAGAGAAGAAACATTTTTTAATAAAAGTCTACTACAGTAGGTAGGTAGTTAACATTAGTATTCCAATTAAGACCCTTAAGGACAAATAATTTAAGTTCTACTTGTATCCTGTGCTGATGAGCCTTGTAATTGGGGACCATATAAAAGACCCATATTCAAGAATAGAACGCAACAAGTGATATATATAGTATTTTAGTAATAAAGGGAACATCAAATTCTTTTGACCAGCGCCTGATGAAACATTTATTTACAGCTCAGGTGTATATCCGCACAAAAGATCTTGTAAGGAAAACCATTGTTCAGATTTTGATGAGCAGATGCTTAAGTGCATGCCATCGAGCATGCTGTAAAATATTTGTATATCAAAGTCGCATGAAAAAACTCTGAATTAAAATTCGTATTTTTATGCTCTGATATCGAAGTTATACAGAGTATATTGGTATTGTGCAATGTCCGTCATGCTATCGGTCCATCCGTCGCAACGCACCTTTAAGCTTGAACCTTGAAACTTGGAACATATACTGGTATGTTTCCGCGTCAGGCAAAGTATGGTCAAGCGCACAGTTGCCCATAATCGTCAAAAGCAATATTTCGGAAAGACTAAATCGATAAAACCGCACATCTTCCACAATTTTATAAACAGAGTCACCCAATTTGAAAGGTATATTTCTAGTAATACCCTTCAAAATTCCTGAAGATATCTACTTCAATTTTAAAGGCAAGCTTGGAGCACAGATTGCTAGGATTCTCTTTCAAAGATCGGTATTTCTTGGTAACACCCACCCTGTTCTGTGGCACCTGTTATCTGATGATATTATTTATGGTATCCGAGTAAGTCGCAGTCGGTTACGCCCGACTTTCTTATTATTAGTTAATTTTATTAAGTTGACCAGAAAATTTGATTTAAGAATATTTGGAGCTTTCATCACTCGATATGAACGCGAATTAAGGTTTGTATACCGAAGGTATAGAGCTAGAAACTTCATATTAGGAATATATACTCATTCATGCCTATGTCGGACCAATTGTTAAAATTGGTGCTCTACTTCCAATGGACGACCGCAACATCGATAAACCTCAACGTATAAAAAAACCTCGGAAAACAGATTGCCATGTCAACTCCTGCCGCTCCCAGACGGGTACAGAGTATTTCCTAGCCGGCAATTTCGACTAGAGTATTATTATTATCTATTTAGTTTTCGTTACATTGTGAAAATGTAGAGTTAGCAGTCTACCTTTACTCTGCATTCAAATATGTATAGATGTCACATTATTATTATGCTTTTTTCCGTTAAGAAATTCATGATGCGGATTAAAACTCAAACGGCGCGGACACGTAAATGCTATTTTAAGAATGTGTGCCTCTTTGCACACTGTCTGCGCGTTCGTGTTTATTTGCGTATTTTGTAAACAAAAATTTATTTTTATTTGCCGTTCACGGCGTTGGAATGATGACCGAAGAGTATTTACACTTTAAATATATATATTTTTGTCTAGAAATAATAAATTATTTGTATATCAGAAAGAAGAAGGCAGAAGGAGACGTATCTGACCCAACATATTTATTATTGATCAGTATCACTATTAGAGTCGATAAAGCTATGCCAGTTTGTCAGAATGCTTATATGCAAATTAGTCTCTCAGTTAAAGTTATCTTGATGAGAAATTTATCTGTTTTTACTGCAGACAGTACATAGATCCAACCCAGCCGATTCAAATCAGTTCTGGACAGAAGAAATGGCAATGTTTACATTTAAAGCCGCCCCAGCATTTTTTTTGGCAATATTGTGTCGCATGCATTGTGTTCTCACGCAGCAAACGATTCACAAATTATGGCTGTGCTGAGTCATTAGCCAGCTTAAATGTGAATCTTTTTGTAGCATAACATAAGTATTTACAAATGAGGTCAAGCAAATCCAAAATACAAAAATTTGGTAGGAAAAGCAGAGAAGGGTACAAAACGAGTTAAGGTCTCGAATTAAAATTGTACATCAGATGTTTATTTAAATCAAAGAGCAAAGGGAATCGCCTAAAAATGGATAAGCAAACTAAATACACAGCACTGACGCCGCCTTACTAAGTTGTTTTATTAATGAGATTACTATGCACGCCTGGTACTATGTTAAAAAATAAATTACATATAACTTTCAAAGGAACAATCGGTTTTCAAAACTCCGGTATGCAGGCTTATTTAATTATCGGTGTGTCTAAGATTCTTGTTCGCTCTAATTTCGCAAATCAGTCTGATCTGGTTTGTGTGTCTGACCAATGGCTTTGAAACACCGCCAGGCTATTGCTGGTCGCCACTATTGCATTCGTATCATTTACGTATCTACATGAGCTTACATATGTATATTTATTTATGGCATTTTCTGAAAATTTATGAATATTTCGAAAATGTGTGCAGTACAAAGTTGGACAACAGCGCACAAGCACTAACTAATTTTAGGTACTGCACGAAAAAATATATGCGGTCGTTTCAATATATTTAGCTTCATGCACAACTAATTAAGTTTTGCTCAATCCTGTTGTCATTTCTAAATATTATAGGGCTTTGTGTCACATATTTTCTATTAATAATAATAATAATATTTTAAGTTTTAACGTATCTCTGTACTCCGGGTCCTTCCTGCACTCCAGTTGATTGGAGACCGGTTCGCTGGCTGAAAGCCACGAACACGGTTAGTTTTGGATTTTTGTCAACATCTTTCACCACCGATATCTAGCTTTCCCTATACATTATAAGAACATAAACGTTTTTTGATTTAATTTATAAGTGTTGGCGATTTTTAGTTCAATTTAACCAGAATATGCATCCTGGGTAAATTTGGTTTGCACATCGGAGATATAAGAGGAATATCCGCAGCGAATGATAAAAAAAAACCGGTCGTGACTGTCGTTCTGATGATTATTCATTTTAATACTCTGATACCGAAGGTCCAGAGAATGTAAATCTTCACATTAAAAAAGCGCCCTAAATTATAAAAATAGGAAATCGATAAAATCGATAATCGCAAATCGATAAAGTCACATATATCCCACAATTTCAAGGCTAAAGTCACCAAATTTGGTTGGCGATTTCCCTATAAGTTTAAAATAGCTATGTCTTGCGAAGTTTTTTAATTAAAGCCGTCAAATTTGGTAGGTTACTTGTAAGAATCCAAAAAAATGTCTAAACAAAATCCTGCTGACATCCTTAAAAGGTAACCGTCAATGACAGCCCCTCTAAATCGCAAATGCTTTATCTTTCACAGTTTTCGAGCTAGAGTCTCTAAATTTTAAAAGTATATATTTTTAGGTAAGTCCCGTAGTTCTCGGAGATGTAAAGTCAAAATACTACTTATTTTAAATATATGTTTTGATAATAAGTACGTACGATTGATGATATGTCAACTTATTTCACGGATTTTCTCAGTTACTCCATCACTCCACATTCACCTCTCCCTCCACACTGATAACCAAGTTTAAGTTTACTCACCTTCATATTACCTAGTCGTTTGGTCCTATCATTCACCAACAACTTTTTAATTAAGTCTTTAGCAACAGCATCCATGTGTCGTTCCCATTCAATTTTACCATTCAATATTTTTTCATAGATGCCAAAAGGTTGCTCATCATAGAAAGGCGGATAGCCCACAAGCATTTCGTAGATTAACACACCTTTACAGGAAGTCGAGATACAATATTATAATGAAATGTAATCGTGATGAAAGCATACCTAGCGCCCACCAATCTACTGCCTTGTTATGCCCTTTGGACTGTATTATTTCAGGAGCTATGTACTCCGGCGTGCCGCATAATGTCCAAGTGCGATCTCTTAACTTTTTTGCAAAGCCGAAATCAGTAATTTTTAAATGTCCATCTCGATTAATTAACAAATTCTCGGGCTTTAAGTCCCGATAGACAATTTGCAATGAGTGTAGGTATTCTAGAGCGCTAACAATTTCAGCTGCAAAGAAATTGGCTAGGTAGTAAAAAAAATTGTACTTTGAATTTATTAGTTTTCCAGTTTTTAAAATTATTGTACTTACAAGTTTGTGTAGTAAACTTGCCTGCATTGCGCAGATATGTAAAGAGCTCACCACCACAAACATAATCAAAAATCATATATAGATTTGTCGAATCCTTTGTAGACCATTCTCTGCAAGAAATAAAACTTATTGTTGGAATATCTACCATTTTGAAATTGTATTATATAACTTTTGTTTTTTCCAATTTATATAAAAAATAAATTTGTATCGATCTTTGGGGAGCGTTACCCGAAATCTACTTTCCAAATTTTGTGATTATAGCTCCCATAGCACTGTGGAATATACATATGCTTTCGCCAATTGTGTGAGTGGTGTGGCTGTTCTTCCAAATCATGTAACCTCAACTGGTATTTTACCAATAATACAAGCATGTATTGCATTCTTATTGTTTTTAATCTTCGAGGTGGGCTTCTTTTAATATGAGGGTAAACCCACAAGGACAGAAGAGCCATCTTCTCAGAGACACAGTCGGCTATTATTACATTGCGAGGCTACAGGGCTGACTTGAAGATGACATGGCAATGTGTAGAGATCTTAAAGAAATACTAATACAAATTTACAAGTGTTGAATGTCCAGAATGTTGTCCTTTTTGGGAAAATGTACAGGCAACATAATGTCGACATTGAAGAATGTAAGAAAAGTTTTATTTGGAATCAGGCTATAAGTTCGCAGCCAGACGTTAAACAGGAAACTTATAAATAAAACTTGATTAAAACGTTTAACAAAATTTCATATTCCGAACAAAAATTGAGATGTCATCAAATTAGCTTATTTGAGCTGAGGTAGTTCTGCGCAAATAAGATTATGGAATTTGGACAAATGAACATGGCTATATTCTCGGAGAGTGATGCTGATCAAGAATGAGTAAGAATGAGTTATGCTGTCTGAGATGTTAAATACAAGGCGTTTCTTGCATGAAAACAAATGTTACTACAAGTATTTGGCAACATATTTTCGAATATTAGTAAAAAGTCTCTTCGAATAATCAAAAGCTTTCTCATGGAAAACTGCTGGTTGCGTAAGAATTGATAAAGAAATTAAGACTCTAAGGTCACAATCATTCATTACTCTCGCTCATATAATCAGGCTGGATTAGGCAGAGGCATAATATATCCAATTGGTTACACAAACTCTAACAATTATATTAATAAAAATAATAATATCACTCTGGTAGAATATGATTTTGGTTTTGTGGGTTGCTCAGAATGTTGAACCTTCGTATGAGCGCAACTTTTCTACTTGAATCTAGAGACTTTCAAAATTTGAATATATGTATATTTCTATAGCCCATGTCAGCCAAAAAGTTAAGATTGTGGGCTGCGGTGTGGGTATTTTCATTATGTAAATTTTATATATTTTGAAAAAATAAATTAAATAAATAAATCGGCTAAAGATGTGTGTACTACGCAAAAAAGAAACACATGGACAATAGATATAACAGTAAATTATAATTTATAGCTTTTAATAAAGTAAGTTCATAAGTATTAAATTATTATTGACAAATGTTCAAAAAGCAAGTAATTCTGTTTTAAGAAAATGTGTTTAAATTAATCGATATTATGGAATTGTAACGCGAAGCTGTTAATTTCTATTAGCTATTTCCACTATCAACATTTCTTACATTCTCTAAGGTCTACAAAATGTAAAATTGTAGACTGTAATTTTCCCATAAGGGACAACATTCTGTACTTTCAGCATTCGCAAAGTATGTTGCGACTTTTAGAAGCTCTAGAAATTCGCCAAGAGTATTTCCTATTTTTTATGATTTACTGAATTTCGTATCGATTTTTATAAAATATACGGAAATATTAATGTTACATGCACTTTTTTTTTTAAGAAAGGCAACGATTGCTTAAAAACAATTATAATTTAATCAATGATATTTATTTTTCATAATTAATTAATTTTAAAGCCTGAAAGCAAAATACAAATGATTTATTAGCTTTTTTTCGGTTGGTTGCAAAAATATTTCGCTTGTCCTACATTTTAATTCATTTTTTTACTTTTCATTCAGCAAAAACGAATAAAATAATGCTGGTCAGCAGTTTTATTTAAATCAAGCGGTTGCGCAGACTTATAATATAATCGCAAAAAGTAAAGAATGTGAATGTACGAAATGTTGGGCATATAAAAATCTAGCTTTATCAGATGACTGTTTTTTTTTTTAATTCTGATCGCTAAATTTTACTAGTCAGGAAGGGCAGTTCTTAAATTCGCTTCTTAAATTGCTCCCCAAGAGGCACACAAATGCATAAGCAGTTGCTACTGCAAGAATTGACACTAGATGCAAAACTTCACATACATATTTGTACAAGGTACTTACAAGCTGATGACAAACGGATGTCGAATTTCTCGCAATATATTTCGCTCATTCTTAACATGTTCAACTTGTTTGAGACGTATGACTTCTGTTATGGCCAAAATTTTCATTGCACAGTATTTTTCGGAAACCGTATCTAGGCAAAGACAAACACGTCCAAAGGTTCCAGTGCCTGCAAAAAACAGAGAAATAATGGCAAATGCAAATTAGAACTCAATTGGTTTAAGCACAAATGTACATATTTTATGAGTCATTAAAATATTTGGACTATTTGGTTTTCTGTCCTGACTGGTCTAAATTGCCGCTTTTATGGTTATCAGGCATACTCCTGCCCCACAAAATTCTTAAAATCCTATAACTCTCACAATTTTAGGTCCAAAGTTACGAAACTTTGTAAGTAATTAACTAATACAAACTTCTGCAAAGATGTTTAACAAAAAATTTCTTGGCTACACACATCCTGTTCTTTGCTATCAGTTATCAACGGGTATTACATTGATATTATACTATTTCGCAGTCGGTGATGAGCGACTACAAGTTTACCAATTGTTTTATGACAACCACAGTGCTATTGCCTCTAGGTCATATCAGAAATATCATATCAGTTCCTGAAGATTCATTCCATCCCACCAATGAATTATCAGCGTCCTTATGTGAGACTACTCTCATATAATTGTAATATAAGATAATTTAATTTATAATCTCCCAATGCAACGAGATTATCTTGCTTGTTTGCTCGGTATCCTAAAAAAAAAAAAAAAGTGTTAATTTGAAACATAAATCATGCTTGTATTCCTAACCGAACTCTGCAGTCGATCCATCTGTTTGAAAGTAATAATTTATTATTCCTTTTCATAAAAAGGCTGGTAAGTATTATATTTCAAATAATAGAGGCATTGCTATTCCAAAGCTACTTAAAACAAGTGCAAACGATGTAGTGTGGCGTAAGCGACTGCGAAATATTTTGATCAGGTGCACTATTAGAGGAGATTCATTACCGAAAAAAGTTTGGTGGCATCGCCATCGACCTACCAACCAAATCAGATGACTGTAGCCTTAACATTTTGGAAGATATATGGCTTATGAGATTTGCGATTATCGATTTTGATAATTTACCAACCTCCTATATCGTATCACCTCAATTTTAACACTTTGCCTGAAGCACAGATCAGTATATGTTCCAAGTTTCAAGGCTCTAATTTTAAGGGTGTTGGAAAAAGTTTAAAAAAAAAATTTCGGACATTGTCTTCGTTATCAGAGTATACTCATTTTTATTTCAGCTGTACAACATCTCTATAAAACAGTTATTTCTCTTGCCAAACATGTTTTCATTTAGAATCGATATACCAATGCTAATTTGCTGGAATTTGTCTACCTAATGAATGATGTCTTCCTTCTGAAAACGCAAACTGATTCATCGTTTCTAAGTTGGATACCATATTAATTAACAGAGCAGACACAAAGATTGTTGCTTAGCTCAACTATCTCCCGTCAATCTTATCACATTCCCTGTTGATCTGAAATATATTTTCGCGCGCAACGATCCTCTTTACCATAATTGCTTGACCAATCAATTGAATCTTATTTGTTCAAAATTTTAGTTTATGACTTTTAAGCGCGTTAGACACCCAATTGCTCATTTACACGATTGCCAATTTCCGTTGATACGTTTAAATTATTAATGAAGAAAGGTATACTCGATTTCAATAAGCGGTCATCTTATGTCTCCGTAGTCCGTTTTATGATGATGATGATGCTTATGTATTTGGTCTCCTCAGTATAAAAACTACCAATATCGTTTTGACTCGCTCAGAGGAAATTCTTTCTTCTTACCTTACGTGGCTTTATTATGTCGTCGTTCTATTCCAAGTACATTAACTAAGAACTTTATTCTGTTTTAATTGGTTGCGCTTTGCACAATTCTTTTCGATTCAAGTGTACATCTTAAAGCCTATTTAACGTATTTTCAGTAGAACTTCCTTTAATCAAATATTTAATACTGAAATCTCTACGTTTTATTTCCGTAATACTAAACTTCTAACGTTAAACATTTTTGGCATCTGGGCTTCCACAATCCTTGTTATTAATGTTGTTTTACATGTTAATCCCCAAGAATTATTAACTCAACTTTTTGACATTAAAACAAGAGAGAACGTTGCAGCGAACGTCAGGAGTAACCGACTGGGAAATACTTAGATACTATAAGTAATACAGGCTGATAACAGGTAGCAATTGCGGTAGATATATAGATAGATAGGCTTGCGGTAGAATTTTCGGTAGATACCGCAGTTAATTTGGAATATGTCAACGATCTTATTGATTTTGTAACCTTTTATTTTCACCTTGTAACCTTTTGTAACCTTTCACCTTTCTTTAGAAAATTGGAAAGTGCTTTTACTGTTGGTCGAACCAAAACTAACGTGTCACTTTTCACTCGTCTTTACCAATGAACATTTAGAAATCTTTTGAACAGACAGCAAACAAGAAAAACAACGCATTATATGCTGCAAATGAACACAACTGAAAGCTGCCACTAATTAAAATAAACCAATAAAACTAGTTGGTAACCACTTCAGACTCGTTTTAAAAGATAGTCTTGCAAGCTGAAGGCAAGAAAAAATATATATAGTATACCGACTAGGATACACACTGTACCTAGCTCTAAACTAACAATGTCAGACAAAATGTTAAAATTGGAGAGTTACTTCCACTAGGAGGCAAATCGCTAAAGCCACATATCTTTCACAATTTTAAAGCTACAGTCACCAAATTTGGTTGGTAGGTTGTTGACGATGTCCTTCAAACCATATTTAAAATGGCTATATCTTGCATACTTTTTGAGTTAGAGCCGTCGAATTAAAACACCGATAAAAAATGTTTATAGCCACGCCCACACCTGCGTCATATCCCCCACAATTTTAAGGGTAGAATCACCGAATGTGGAAGAAAACTTTGTTGGTAACCTTCAAAGATCGGCAAATAAATTTTCAGACCACGCTCACACCCACAGCACACAGAAACGTCGGCCCTATAAAACAGAAATGTGCATATTTTTCACATTTTGTTAACTAGGGTCACCAAATTTTAAAAGTATGTTATTGCAACTTTCTCGCTTGTTAATCATAGTTATAAGCAAAAGAGATACTGTCTATTCGCAAACTGTATTATTACTGGTTAAACTGGTTTCAAGCTGAAGTTCAAGCAAAACGAAATAAAATTCACACAATTTAAAGGGTAGTCTGCCCCCAATTTTCAAGCTTATATTTTTATATCCTACTATTTCTAATATTAAATTACTATTACATATATTTTATATATGTATACCATGATTATCTAAGTCGTTTAGATTTTGAGCAATTAAATTTAGAGAATATAGTTTTACGAAGAAAGCAAATAATAAAATAGTTTCAAACGTTTTTTCAACATAGATAAAAGGGGTATGCAGTTGAGCAAATGTATGTAATTGGCAGAAGAAAGCAGCACCGACCCCGTCCATCTGAATAAATATGGCAATCTCAGAGACTATAGGAGATTGTAGCTTAATAATTTCTCCACAGATGATAAATATTATATCAATGCATACTCATACTGTATTGAAAGGCTATATCTTAATTGGTTATATCAGCACCGACCCCGTCCATCTGAATAAATATGGCGATCTCAGAGACTATAGGAGATTGTAGCTTAATAAAATCTCCACAGATGATAAATATTATATCAATGCATACTCATACTGTATTGAAAGGCTATATCTTAATTGGTTATATCTTTAATTGTATCATTTATTGCTATCGTCATTTGATTTTATGAAAAATAAGAAAACCGGGAGAAGTTACAAATCAAATAAAATAAACCTAGCTTACGCGTCGTATATGGGAATTTATATTCAAAAAGTTAACGGACGGATAGTAAGACGGACGAACGGACAGACGGACATGACCAGATAGTCTCGGATATTAATGAAATTTATGAGTATATATATTATTTATGCAGTCGAATGTGCTTCTGTTCCTTGTGATATATAATTACATATATGAAGACTGAGTCATCAACTTACCAACAGTTTTAATTATTTTATAATCATCGAGATAATATTTGCGAATACCCTTTGCCGTTTGAACACTGCTGCTTTCGTCAGACTCATCGTCAGTCTCCTCATCATCGGATTCATTGCCATCGTCTTGATCACTTTTATCAGAATCATCGTTATTAGTAACATCGACTACATCATCCTCTGTATCCTCATCGACGTCTGTAACGCTTTCATTGCCTACTGACAGTATGGTGGTGCTGTCGCTGTTCCGCATGTTGGAGCTGAAGTGTTTAGATTGTATCTGTTTTTTATCGTGCTGTAGTTGTTTTTGTTGGAGATTTTCTTCTTCGGTTTCCTCGCTACAATCGGATTCTAAGGGATCTGATGACTCACTAGAGACCACGTCGCTGCCAACAGTGCCACGGTTTAATTTAAATGTAAATGTTGTCTCTATGTTGCTGTCATTTGATGATGTGATCGTTGTTGGAATTTTCTTGTGGTGTGCCACTGTCGATGGTGTTATTTTGCTCTCTGTTCCAGAAGTTAATTTTGATGATGCCGACGTTTTTCTGACTCCTGCCAACGGTGTGCAAAAACGCGTGCAAGTTTTTGTCGACATTTTTTTTTTGGCTTTTGTCAGTGATTTTTTTTTGGTTGCTGCTGCTGAAAGTTTAAATATGTAGAGAGATCAGTCAGCTTTTTTTTGTCACTAATCAAATTAAAGTAAGTAAAATTTCTTTAGTCGAAGAGATCGACTAGTTGATATTTTGAAACCACGTCTTTTTCAATCATAAGTCGTGCCCGTTTTAGATATTCAATCCAACACATTAAACAAGTGAGAGCATTACGGCCAGTCTTCAAACTACTCTGATACATTTATTACCAACTGACAACAGGTGGCAAAGAACCTTCTTGCGGGAGTGTGTGTGAGACGGCAGCAGGTTCACTGAAAGAAGCTGTCATTTATGTACATTAAAATTTGGAGAGTCTAACACTAGCTATACTAGATGTATGTTTTCAACACTTTTAGGGCCAAAATTGAGAGTGACCGGAACTATTTTTAACAAAATGGTTAACTCAACTAATATTCGGAAGTGGATTTTAAAATCTACCTATCTATCTCTTTATGGGAGTTATACAACTACAGCAATTATCGTACAACACAAACTTTCAAATAATAAGATTTAGCCTCGGTTATAAACAATTTTGTTTTCGTTGAAAATCTACAAATTGAACAAGACTTCACGACCGGTTCTAACGTTGGCTTTCGTCTTCGGTTATTAATTTCGTCGTTGTCGTTTTCTTCATCATTAAGTTTGTAGACTGTTTTATAAATTATGACCTAAAATACTGATTAGAATTTTCTTAATACTATGACACTTTGTAAAGAGCTGACGACCACAACTACTAAACAACTATGAAGCTGTTATGAATTTTAACTTTCCTTATAGGCTAATTCCTATATTAATCTCTATGTGATAAAGAGATTAATTTTATAATTTTGTATGATAGTATATGCTCATTGGGGTCTTTAGTCGCAACGCTCAAATATATTCATATTTTTCAGCATGAACACAAAAATGCTGGTGTAAGGAAAACGAATCACAATCCTTACAGTCGCAAGAAAAATTGACTATTAAAAAATTATTTGTAAATTAATTTGCGTACATTACTATAAAAAATAACCTTAATTATATAATATAATTGTATATACAAAATGAGGATGAACTTTATTTACGCATATGTTATTATTTATCAGTGCGCCTACCTAGTTAAATATTTTTTGAACAATCAAAGCGAGCAGATGTAGAAGTTTCAAAACAAACAGTGCCAGTAAATCCATTAGCACAATTTTATTTATATTGAAAAAGTAAAATTAACCCTTATTTGTTCTCATAATAGGTGTTTAAGTAAATTTTTTTTCAAAACTAGTTCTGTTTTAAACTCGTTTCCCTCAGAAAGAGATTGGTTGCACCGCGACCTACTACATCTATTGTGCCCCTCTCTTAGCCCATAGCTCTTCCATCAGCCCTAGCTCCCGCCCGAATGTGAGGATCTTTGTTGGGTTGAGGTCTTCTATGTCTCTGAAATTCATAACATGCATACCTAGGATGCTGCGTCTTTTTCTAGTTAAGGCGATATGCATCGAGGATTCCTCCTCTGTTTCACAAAACCTGCACAGATCGCTACTATATATACCTGGTTTAGTTAGGTGACTTCTTAGTCTACAGTGTCCTGTCAATAGACCGGTAAGTATCCTAAGGCTGTTCTTTTCCATGGTTATAGCTTGCTTAAGTCGTCTAAGATTATAACCACCTAGGAGGCATCTGGCTTGTCGGAGTCCTGCTGCCTGTGACCAGCTCCGTTGTCGCCTCTGTCTCTACTCATTTCTAAGTTCCAGTCGTATAGTGTGTCTCCCTATGCCACAATACGGTTCGAGTCCTGTATGGCCTCTCTGCCCCCATTTTTGCTTGCTTATCAGCCGCTTCGTTTTCCACTATGTCCCTGTGGCGCGGGACCCATCGTAGGGTAAGCCTGTTGTGAGTCCCGAGTAGGTCTAGCTTGGAACGAACATCATAGACTACCTTCGATGTTACCTTAGTCCCCATTATAGCGTTTAATGCTGCTTGACTATCGGATAGGATGGGTATGTCCGTATTCCGATAATTACGTTTTATGTTGCAGCCCGCACATCTCCCTATCGCGCACACCTCAGCTGTAAATATGCTGGTGTGCGTTCCCAGGGATTCATGGTAAGATATCCGAGGGCTCACCACTCCAAGACCTGGGCGCTGATTGATGAGTGATCCATTTGCGTGCCATTTTATGGTGTGCGGTTTCATCCAGAGCCGTCGATTCCCTTTTATTACTCATACGAACTGTGAAATTTCGCTTGAATCTGTATTCGGCTAACATTTCGTCCCTAGGTTGCATTAGCAGGGGCAGTTCATTTGAAAGGAGTTGGGCATCTTTATAGCTTAGGATATGATTGCCCACAACTCCTTCTTCCGACATCCTCAAAAGCGTGGCTTTCTGCTAGAGCCTGGTATGGTGGAGTGGTGTGAGCTCCATTAAGGCTTCAAGGGCCATTGTTGGGCAGGTGCGCATTGCTCCTGTCATACATACGCAGCCCATTCTTTGCAACTTTTGCAATTGTGAGAACGTTGCAATCGGGCGTAACCGATAACGAAATACTCTGATACCATAAGTAATACAATCTGATAACAGATCATGGTGAGTATTGCCAGGAAGTACCGATGTTTGAAGGAGATTCTTAGTAACCTATCCTCGAAGCTTGGCCTACATATACGTCTTTTTGGAATTTTGGATTGGCCGTGGCCGAAAAAATGTGGGAGGACGTGATTAATAATCTACCTTCCAGGTTTGGTACCTTTGGCTTTTAAATTGCAAGGGATAGAGAACTTGAACCATTTTGGGGGCGGGAGTGGGCGTGGCTATAAATAATTTTTAAGGTATCTTTCTCGTAATGTGCCTTTCAAGTTTAATAACTGTAACTCTCTAAATTGCGAGAGAAATAGGGTTTTCATCTTTTTGCGGCACGAATGGGAGTGATCCAATTTTAGCTAACTAGCTCTAGCTTTAAAATCGTGTAAGATATAAATTTTATCAGCTCTTTTAGCCGGGGGCATGGAGGAGGCGAAGGTGAGCGTGGCATATGCCGATTTTTGAAGGACATCGCCAACAACTTACCAACCATATTTGATAACTGTTGGGAGATATGTGACTTTATCGATTTGATCGATTTCCTAGCATCATGGTGGGTATAGCATCCCAATTTTAAGACTTTGTCTGACGCTGGCACAGATAACTATGTGCTGCAGTTTCAAGGCTCAAGGTGTCGCAAACCCACATACTCTGGATACCTTCGGTATCAATATATAAAAATTCTAAAAATTGCTACTCATTTTTCAGCTGCGATTAGAACTGTTCACCAAGCTGTGAAATAATATTGGCAGATCTGCGGTACAGCTTAAGTTAAGTTATGATGCGCCACATAAATGCATGTGCTCTTTCTTGAGCTAAATTTAAGAAGTACGTTTTGTGGACCAAAAGAAATTAACATTGAAATCTTTCTTATACTTGCTTATGACAAAAAAAACAAAATCACGACCTCCTCGAAAGTATCTTTATTAGTACGGCAATAATGAGGATATAAATCTCTCTGTGGTAGAAACTGATACATTTAAGGAAGTGTTTTGAATATTAACATTGTTTATTCATCCGGCTTGAGTAAATGTAATGAAGATTTTGGTGAAGAAAACGGTCCAAGGCATGCATTTATAATTGTTTTGGTGAATATAATGTGTCACAAATACACAAAAATGAGCAGGATGAGTAGGTTTCTAAACTTGGCTTTAGTGGAAAGCTATTTCGAGAAATTCTCATATCCATAATTTGATTTTTAGTCTATGTGAGTTCGAAATTGCGGTTAACGGAGTTTAGTGCAAAGTAAAGAAGGTTGGCATTAATTAATGATTTTGTACCGTGAACGCATTAAAAATAGTATAATGAAGTTATTCAAAAGGAGAGGCGCAGATTCGGACATGACCAAGTAGCTAGGGCAATTACTGGACATTGGGATAGCGGAGTTGATAGTCAGCAACATTCAGCACTTTAACAGTCAGCGCT
Source organism: Drosophila anomalipes (assembly GCA_035041615.1). Lineage (NCBI taxonomy): Eukaryota > Metazoa > Arthropoda > Insecta > Diptera > Drosophilidae > Drosophila > Drosophila anomalipes. The sequence goes on from JAWNKZ010000166.1 coordinate 62,268, forward strand.
CAATCAACAAGGGCTCTCCACAGAGGGCGCTCTCTCAATTTAAAATGTAAGGATTACCAATTGCAACTGGAAAATGTTCATCAAGATCGGATAAGAAACACGCAAGTTACCGTCGAAAACGAAGTCGCATTGTTACCATTGCATGCGTACATGTGTGAGAAAGGGGCAGCTTGATAATCGAAGCGAACGTAAATATGCATGCGTATTTTACAGCTCTTTGAAAATATAAAATTCCAGTTTTACTCCCCCTTAGTGTACATTATGAGGTACGAATTCACTTTACTTGTAGCCATCTTCTAGTCGTACTAATCGACTTCAACAAATCACACTGTGGTTGTAAGTGTAATGAATAACTGGGAGTATAATGATTACTCACCAAATAAATGTATAATACAATCTATAGCAGATTTTTCTCTTTTGTTTTGGTTATTGATCCGTTTTATTGTTATTGCTGTGGCTATGGCTGGTATAGCAATCTGCCTCTCCGTATAATTCTGAATTTTATATTCGTTTCGCTGAAGCAAAATTGAAATGATTGCGAAATTTTTAAAAATAAATATTTTTCTTTAGCTTTCACGATTTTCCATCGGTTTTATATACCCTTCCAGAGGGTATTATAATTTTGTCGTGGAATTTATAACGCACTGAAGGAAATGAAAGTTATTGACATTGTCGTTCGTCCATCTTTGTGTGTCAAACTAGTCCCCCAGTTGAAGGACTATCTTGATAAAAAATGGAACATATTTGTCTTTTTTCCGCACTTGTCAAATAAGTTGGTATAGGTAAGATCGGACAGTGATCCTATAGCTATAGCTAAAATTTCTGTAGCAAGAATCATGGTTATATCTTTCGATCGATTGTGCCTATATATAAATATACATTATCATCGGAAATCGGACATACAGTACAAAAAAGCACCCATTGCAAAATGTCGCTTTTTTATAATTAATAATTCAATTTTGAAATGAAAAGGTAGACTTATGTCTGCAAGGGTATGTAATCTTCGGCGAGCCTAAGATAAATGTTGATGCCTTTCCGCCAATTTCTTCCCCCGCAAACAGAAATAACCTCAACACGCGTTGCTCAGCTGGCCGCAAAAAATATATGTAGGTGTATACAATTTGTAGTTTTTAGATGTGAGCAGTTGGTCTCGGTGTTTTCATTTTCTGTATTCTTATGCGGCGTCGAATTGTTTCATATATAAGTGTTAAGAAACTAAAACTGAATTTATTTTCTTTTGTTTCTACTTGGTTCATTCTGACCTTTGATAAACGGCGACAGTAATTTAGAGATCTAGAACATCCAGTGTAATTCTAAATACACTAACCAGCACTTTTCTTAATATGCACTAAACACCAATATTCTTAGCATCTATACAAAATATTTCTCTCATATTCGCAATATTATGAAGTCTAACCGAAGTAAATTAAAATTTTGGAAATTCCGTTGCGAATTATTATTGTTTTGCTTTGCAGCAAAACACACTCCTGACCAGTTGCATCCACGTATTTCACGAAACTAAAAAGTAAAATCAGCGAAATGTGTGCTACAGCAACTCTCTATGTTACCATCAACACAGTCGTCGTCGCTTTCGTTGTTGTGGCTGCTGATGCACGCAAGGGCGTACGCATGGGGCGGCGTTCCCCTCCCCTATATCTTAACTTTACACAGACACATAATTGGTCTGCGAAAGGTAATCGGATAAAGTTGACTTAACTTCAGTTTAGTTTAGCTAAAAAGTCAATAAAAAATATTTCAGTTCGGACCCCCGTTTCGAAAAGCTGGATGCGCCTTTGGATGCACGCATTTGTACACATATATGTTTGTATATATGCATACATACCATTGATGTTTGTGCCTGATGTGGATATATATTTTTGTGCTTGCTCTTCAGCAATTGTGAGAACGTGTTTATGCAAGTGCGAGTGTGAGCAGTTTCTGTAATACTACGTGGGCGCCAGTTGTTGAAGTGGTATTCTCTGGTTGACTTAAACATTAGAGTGCATCTGTACCCAAGTTTCAATTGGCATAAACTTGAAAATTATTGGCAAATAAAACTACTAATACTGATACCAAAACTCTTGCGTCTCCCCCAACTACTGAGCATCGTGGCTGGTTAATAGACTGTCAAAAAAGAAACAGTTGACAATATCATTTAAAAAAAATTAAATTAAATACTATCAAGTCAGAATTAGCTTGTTGTCAATAATAAAAAAGAATTGCCGTGCAACGATTGAAAAAAAAGTAAGAACGGCTATCTTAGGCACGCCGAGAATGACATACTCTTGTAAAACGGGATTAATCTGATAAAAATTCAAATCGGTCGAAATAAATACTTATATGTATGATATGAATTTATACTCTGATACCGATGGTATGTATATTGGTATTGTGCTATTTTCGTCATGCTGTAGGTCCGTCTGTATGAACGCAATTTTTTTCGACACCCATGAAGATAGAAAATTGATACTTTGCACATATACTAATCTGTGCCCTCGTCAAAGTGTAAGAATTGGTTTTCCACGCCCACTAGTAAGGATGATTACTAGCAAACTCCTTACACATTTTTTTTTGGTCATGCCCACTCCTGACCCCGAAATTCCCAAAAGCCCATATCTCTCGTAATTTAAGAGTGACATTTACCAAACTTGGAACGAAAACTTCTAGGAACCTTCTGTAAGCATTTTTTCAACCAGGCCCACTCCCGCCCCTAAAATGAACGAAAACTTATATCTACCGCAATTGTAAACGCAATTTAGGAAGGTAGATTTCTAAAAATGTCCATCAAAGATCAAAGTATTTCGCAGTCGACTGCAACGTTCTGACTTATTTTTATTTATTTTTTGCTCTACTTGCAGTAACAAAGCATGCTTTAATATTAAGATTAACTAATTTTCTATATCTGAAATTATTAAAATGAATTAATTAGAACTATTAATAATATAACTAAAGTTAAACTAGTTTTCATCATTCATTTCATTTCATTGATCTCAAAGCGATAGTAATAAATTAAGAAATTAAGGCTCTGTTGATAATTAATAGTAGCCGCAAACAAAGGCAGCACTTTATTTTTAACTCCTTCCACGTTTTAAAAAAAATCATTGGTTTTAAGAAGTCACAGCGCAAGTTTTTATTCCCAAGCGCGAACTGAAATCACCGGTTTGCGACAAATGCGTGCACATACATACATTCATATATACGTACAGGTAATCGTCGGTAACTAACGGAGCGCTGTTGAATATACACACAAATATTTTTAGTTGATTATCGTGCCATCTATTTCGCACACATGCGCTCGCATATTTATGCATACAGAAAATGCTTGCGCCTATTGATTTTAATGAGATCAGTATAAGAATAGATTTTCGACTATAACATAGAAATTTCATACCGGATCTTCATGAAATGTCCAGTTAATCAATAATATGTCAATGTATACTTTATATTAATAAGAAGCCGCTAATTTTGAAATTGCGCTTTGTATAAGAGAACCTATATTCCACATTTAAATCTTAAGAATATACATATATGTATATACTTTATGGGGCCGCAGATGGTTTCTTCTGCCTGTTGTATACATTTGCACAAAACCATTATACCCATTTTGATAATAACTTCTCACCAATCTTAGGAGGTTCTCAGTGATCTAGCTTACAAATTTATCAAGCTATAAAAGTGCAAGAGATTTTTGTGTGAGGGAGTGGGCGACTTACACCTTCACCGCCTTTATCGACCTTTAAAAGAAGTGCCCCTTAATAGTCTCCATAAAGTATTTATATTCTTGTTTATTTTGATGAGGACACTATATAGGTCGGAGATGACAGGATCGGCCCGATGTATCATTTATCTATGACTCTCTATGAAGAATAAACATCACTCTTTGGCACACTGAAGACAACATGCCCTTGTAGATCGGAGCTAATCTGCCTATATCTAAATTTTAACTATGTTCTTATACAGTTTTGACACGTATTGTAGTAGCCGTTCAATAATATTATTTTTTGGTGCCATTCTTTAACATTCTGGTCCATCCCAAAATTGCTTTGTTACTTAGACGCCCGCGCAAATGAGGAAAGAAAACTAGGCAGTGGAGATATGTAGATAAGAACAGCTAAAAGCGCAGCATACAATCGCTTGTGAGCATGAGTAGGACTCAAGCTGGTGAACTTTGGTGCGGTCAATCGTTAAGGTTATTGGGACAAAGAAGTCAAGTGTGCGCGAATTTACGTTTGAATAAAAAGAAAACGTGTTTGAATGTTGGAATAAAAAGAAAACGTGGCGACAACCCGGATGGTTTATATACATAATATTCTATATATATATATAAACATATATTCGAAGTTAAGTGGAAGTGCGGTTGGAAACGGAAGGTACGTTAGTGAATTTGAGAAAGACAAATACCGCGTATAGGTAATTACTTTTAGGAAATGAAATTACAGGAGCATCATCGTGCCCGCATGGACATATGGGATCCCTTCTTGGGGCACAGCTGCAAAATCTTGGATAAACCAAATTCAAGTCTTGCAGAACAAGGTGCTCAGAGACATCTGTGGTGCTCCACCATACATGAGTAACAGGACGATGCACAACGACTTCAGTCTACCGACAGGCAAACAACAAATAAACCGACATACGAGTCGGTATAATGACTGGTTGCACAACCACAACCTTTGGCCTGCTCACTTGGGTCAAATACAACGCGCAGGAGGTTGAAGCGCCTTCACACCAGCGACCTCTGCACTGTTGGGCGTTAAATTAATGTGCTACAAATGTAATATTTAATGTTATTTATTATCTGCTAAAACCAGCTCTATGTTTATGTTATAGATTCAAATTCACTGCTATTTTTCATTCATACCTTCACAAATCAAATGTTTTATATCAAATAGGTTGATTAATGCTTAAATATAATTGCTACATAAAAAAAAAAAAGAAAAAAAAAAGGAAATGAAATAAATAGACTCGCCACCAATTCTGACGAGCTACCTGTGGCTAATAATCCACATCGTGGGAATTAACGGACAGTTTATATATATTTTGCGGCTCTTAAATTACGTCGGCATTGAAATCGTCGCAGAGTCGGTGGGACAAAAGTGTGCCGCCACAGTGCAAAGGGCACGGCTGGAAGACACAGAAAGAATCAGATCATCCCACTGATTGCAATTGATCGGATACTCCATATTGTCCCTGAGACAATAAATCTAAAATGAGTTGCGCACGCGCCTACATATAAACACACATATGTTGGTGTGGAAGGGCTTATCAGTTTTTGGTTGATTTGTATAAGCGTCGTGCCGCAGTTCACAAAATTCTGAGCAGATCATAAAAACGTAATCCACGCAAAGCTACTCAGTAAGCTCGGCTCATATTTGCGATGATGATATAAATTACCTTGAGTGTCACGGCTAATAGCCAGCTATGTGAAGCAATCATTCACATTTTTTTTTTATTATTCATATTGATATTTATCTTATATTACAAATTTAGAAATATTTAATTGTAATGGCAATCAATTTAGAAATGAGTAAATAACTTAATAAGTACACTCGCTTATATTAAACCTAACGGAGGATCAATTTAAATTGGATATATATACATCTCCTAATGTCTAAATAATTTCTTAATATAGCCTCATCTCTACGTCAACGAATCTTGGGCCCAACGATCTCATCGACGGGAGTAAAACTACAAAAGTAGAATGAGTAATTGAATGCCTATAATATAGGTACGTTAATAATTAAATATGTCTAGGCATACATATTAAATAAAGAGGTTCTATATAAACATATATATATAATATAAATATATATATATATTAGACACTGGTCCAAATAAGCTGTGAGTCACTGTATGTACATAAATACATACATACATACATGTATATACATACGTACACGCAATCGTAACTGGGTAACGCGGATCTGCAGAATACACACAAAGCCATATTGACGCCAGCGTCGATTATCATGTCATCTCTTTCTCACACATGCCCTCGCATATTTATGCATACAGAAAATGCTTGCGGCTCCTAATAGAAATGAGATCAATATCATAATATATTTTCGATAATAACTTGTGTCTTTCTTATCCGATCTTCATGAAATTTGGTCAGTTGACCAATAATATGCATATGTATATATATATATGATAAAATAAAGCAAGCTTGGTCTGCGCCTGGTATACGAGAACCTATATTCCGAATTTGAAGTCTCTAGCTATTATAGTCTCTGAGATCTGCGTGTTCATACAGACGGACGGACAGACGGACATGACTATATCGACTCGGCTGTTGACCCTGATCAAGAATACATATACTTTATGGGGTCGGAAATGCTTCCTTCTGCCTGTTACATACATTTGCACAAAACCATTATACCCTTTCAGGGTATTAAAAAAGAAACAAAATGTTTAATTAAGATTAATAACGTACTTAAAGTATATATTTTAAATATTTAATTAAACTTAGGATTAAGAACAATGTTAGCACTTTACAGAATTTTAATGAAATTTAATACATGAAGTTATAAGAAATGAAGCACTAAGAGAATATTCTTATGTGTGTCAAGTATCCATGCTAGGATATTATAAAGTGTGGTAAGACTTTAAGAGTCTTGGGCAAGGGATAATGAAGGAAATTAAAATCATTATCATAGTAGGTTGGGTAGAGAAGAGGGACAACCATCAACTATGTTCTCTCCAACAGAATTAGTGACTCAAGGTAATTTATATGACGTCTCGGCGTCACCAAACATTTCATTTGTTTGGTTACCGCGAACTATATAAATGTGGCAGGGTACAATTGTGTTGCTTGGGAGAGGAAGAACCCCAACAATCCGACGAGCTAGAACCGAGCATAGCGAGAGTGCGCCACTCGAACCCAAGCAAAACGCCGGTCGCTTAAAAGACCACTAGAATTTATCCAGAGGGAATAGCTTAGGTAAAAATAAAATAACACCCCGTACACTATACATTTTTGCGCCCAACACAAGGGGACAAGCAACTTCCTTGTAGATTTTAGATCACATTAGTAGGACAATACTATTAAAGTTGGATTTTTAGTAATTGATTACAAAGTTGGTCTTGGGGTACAGAACTGATATATCCAAATAACTAACTTCAATTATTTTGTTCCAATTTTCACAAGTCATGATAGTATTGGTTTATTCCTTGAATCTATTTTAGGATTTTGGAAAAACAAATACAAAACAGACTCACAGTACTGAACTGCGTATGGATTATGACTACAGAATAAAATATCTTTGATTATACGTACTGAATATTTAGTTTTCGAATCATTCGATTCCAATTCTGTATTATAGGATTGATCGACCAGGATAAACTTACAGTTACAAATATAGTATTTAAAATTATTGAGATTTACAATATACAATATATCAGCGCTATCGCTATTATCATCTAATAAATCAAGTGCTACAAAATCAAATCGGCAATAGATATATTACATAAAATAGATAGACTACCGGAGTCCTAGTTTTACATTTTTTAAGAATTTTAGCATGTGAGAAAGACAGACAGACACAGCAAATAAGTATCACAATTATTATATAATTATTCAATTATTTTTTGAAATTTTTTTTTGTTCTTTAAATTGAATTATCGTATTATGTTATTTAGTATCTTCTAAATCAACATGGCTGTAAGACGTATTCAAGAAGATATTACTGCTGCTTTACAAGCAACTGACACTTTTTGTGGTATTTGCAACGAAGTTTTAAGAGAAGTCGAACTTATAGCAAATACCCCATGCAAACACAAATTTCATAAACATTGCATATTAGAGCAAATTATGAAGGTTCCAAACTGTCCGACATGTTCGGCAGACTGCACTGCAATGGCATTGACATTTTCCAACAACACCTTATACGCTGAAATGCAGACAGAGGCACCGCTTCAGCCCAGTGCAAGCGAATCTCAAGACCCTAATGACTTTCGGAGGAAACCGACAAAGAGACAACAGTATTCGAATATAAATCGAGAAGGTACTCCTGGACGGGGTACATCAACTAGATCTACGCAAAAATCAAACTCAGACCGTAATTAGCTGAAAAAGCTAATGGCAGTAATCTTTCACTGAATACCCAAGTTGAGATAGCCAATTATGTTCAGTCCGCCGTCACTCTTCAACAAACGCAATTGTTAGAAAATATCACTTCAATTTTAAATAAAACCATTGAATCATCAATACAAAGACAATTAACTTTGCTTCACATGCAACCGCCCGAGCGAACAGCAGCTTAAATTTAAATAATCCAGTGCCAACTCATAATGGGGGTATCGAACAACCTGACATGAACCACTCTGAGTTGTTACTTAATCTTTCTAGAAATAGTGCACATCGTAGCAGCTCCAGCACACAGGTAGCACCAGAAAAAGCTTTGAATATAATGCAATATTGGCCCATCAAATTTGATGGGTCGAAAAATGGCATGAGAACTGATGAATTTATTTATCGTATCCAGTCACTTACCAGACAGAATCTTGATAATGATCTCAAACTTCTCTGCGATCATCTCTATCTATTGTTCACTGGTAAGGCGAATGATTGGTATTGGAAATTTACTTGGGATCATTTTTGTGGAGAGTTCAGGAAATAATTCGAAGATATAGAGACCGATTACGATAGTTGGGAAAAGAAAAGAAATCGCCGTCAAGGCGAAAATGATCTCTTCGATGGCTTCCTACGGTATAGCGGAGTACGAGTTAGTAGAATTGCTAATTCGAAATGCTAAGCTAGTGTTCATCATGAATTACTTCACTTAAACATCCGTAATAGATCACTGGTCAGGAGAGAAATCCGCCAACATGAACAATTTTACGACATAAAATCGATGAAGCCAAGAACGCTACGTTCATATGTCACTGAATTGTCCGATCAAGACGAAAGTCAAAAACTACCCGACGTTAACTCAGAACAGGACGAAATTCGCAGATTCAACGCCGCTCAATACAAACACTTTCAATTTGCTGGAATTGTGACAAAACAAGGAACAAATTCGATGATTGTGTAGGGCCACGTAAAATATTTTGCTACGGATATGGTGCGAAAGATACCTACAAACCCCAATGTGCTAAATGTAACCCTCCGGGAAACCGACAGAGGGATGTGTCATCCAACAGCAAGGAGACACATCCTTAAGAGCTACCAATTTAACAAATTCAATAAAAGCTTTTACCTGCAATATAAGAGATAACAAAAGCTCATTACCACAAGAGCAAATCTCACCACTATTGCCCATAGAAACAAAAGTTAATTTATCGCTTATCCCACTACACAAGCAAATAGGAAAATATGAAATTATTCGTAAGAAAATATTTGATAAAATAGACAACTTCAAGTTTATACCGCTAAAGAGAGTTTTGGAAAGTGGTTAAGGATAATCGCCGAAAATGTATTTCTTCTATTTTTCTAAACTCGGAAAAAAGACGTTTAGCAAACGTAACACTCGAAGACATGGAGTATATTACATTGTTAGATTCGGGAGCTTCGATCAGTTATATGGGGGGAAGTGCTGCGAAGGAATTGTTGACACACAGCAAGTCTAAGAAGTGTGCAGGAACAATTCGAACAGCGGACGGAACCGTTAGTAAGATGGTAGCTAAGCTTAAAACGAATATAAGCTATCGAGATTACGCTGCAGACCTTGAATTATTTACCATATCTGAACTTAAACAAGATGTGACCAAATATTGCATTCCCTATCGGCAGAAGAAAAAAAATCGTCTGGCCAAAGTAATAAGTGTTTCCATCATTCAGTATTGAGGGATTAGGTCGAACTAATTTAGCCATTCACGCAATAGACGTTGGATCAGCTATTCCAGTTAAACAACGGCATTGGCCGGTATCGCCAGCCATTGAGAAAATAATGATTGCCGAAGTGGACAATATGCTCGCTCTGAACGTCATAGAAGACTCGACAAGTCCCTGGAGTAGCAATTCTGTGTTAGGCAGGAAAGGAGAAAATACAGACTGTGTCTTGATTCGACAGAAATTAATAAACTGATCAGACATGATGCACATCCCTTACCACATATTGATGGTATTCTGAGTCGTTTACCAGTCGCTCGAATTATGACTGGCTTGGATATGAAACACGCATATTGGCAAATTCCTTTAGATGAGCAATCACGGCAATACACGACATTTACAGTCCCATGCCATTCGGTCTTTTTAATGCTGCTCAAACTTTATGTCGCTTAATGGATCGAGTTATTCCAGCGCAGCTACGCACTCGTATATTCGTTTACTTGGATGATCTGGTAGTCCTGTCCGACGATTTCGATTCTAATTTTATTACAAGTGTTGTAAATAACGTGGCAAAATGAAGAGTTAAACGCAGTTTCTGGATTATGTATTATCATTATATGCGCGAGTGCGTCTTTACTTGTTGAAGAATTGAGAGCAGCTTAACTTAAGGGAATACAATGCAGGAAAAGAAATCAATTCATGTGTGACCAGAGCTTCGATATTAATCGATATAGCGATACTTAAGTATTAATCGTTGCTGTGATATTCAAACATATTTAATACTCTCTCTCAATGATTACAAACTTAACTACATACCAAGATTAATAACAATTCATTTCATTAATATAATTCACATGTTTGTTCTTTTGTAAATTCTTGGTTAACAATTTTTTGAGACACATCGCCTCTCTCGCCGCAGTTGATAATGCAATGTACTCGGCTTCAGTACTGCTCAAAGATTCCAGACTTTGCTTCTTACACTCCCACGAAATCGCTTCTGCTCCAATGAAGACGAATCCACTATACGATTTGCGGTCTGCAGTATCATTTGCCCAATCCGGGTCGACGTAGCCATGTAACGGTTTTCCCATTTACAGCCTATGGCTTTCTTGCCGTCTGGCAAATCTAAGTACTATTTGCTTCAAGTGCTTGAATTTACATCTTTATTGATGCTGACCATTCTCTACTCATTATTGAATTAATAACATCACCTACACTTGCGGGGATTGGCACATCCTCTGCTCTTAACATATTAAGAGTATTAAATACCTTCCTGGCCCAGCTTACCACTCCTTAACGACCTGGGCCTCAAACTTCACATAATTCGAGTGACTCCACTTCATTGCTTCGCGCACAGTCTTCGGTCTCGTTACCTCCATTACTTTGATTGTCTGACTCAATACCTGCTTCTGCCAGCACTTCTTCATTGCCGCATTCTACACTGGCTGTTTGAGCCTGCTGATTTGGTAGCACACATTCATCAACATCCATGCTTTCAATCACCTTATCGGATTCTGGCAGTACAGCCGATACGCTTTTGCTGTTAACGAATAACCTATCATTACAAACTCGATACCCTTTGGCCTCTTTTTGTGCCACTTATTGAGTGCAATCACCTTTTAGCCGAATATTCTTAGATGTGAAACGGTTGGCTTTTTACCGGTCCACATCTCATAGGGCGTCTTGTCTTGTCTTGTCCGACCTGTTGAGCAAATAGGCAGCATCTGTACTGCCTCTTTCGCGCAAGTTTCGCAAACATCGCCTTTCAAGTCTATGTTTTTCTTGATCGATTTCAAACCGTGCACGATCTCATCACTTGCCATTTTCTTTAAACTTGCCATATTTAGATGGCCTAGACGATTATGCCATTTCCATAACTCACTGCAGCTTGCATTTGAGTACATACATTTTTCCATTTTCACATCAATCGTAAATAGGTCACTACACTTAGTAGCCTGCAGTATTGTCACATTTTGAGTGTCTTTTATTATGTCTCTCTCTCTCTCTCTCTCAAACACCACTTTTTACCCTTTTGCCACGGCTTTTGAAACAGATATAAAGTTTGTTTGCAATTCTCTAACGTACAAAACGTTTTTTAATTCGATGCAAAAATGTCCCGAATTTACACACACAGTACCAATGCCGTCGGCTCTTATGAAGCTTTCGCCAGCGAGAAGAATTTTTTCATTGTGCTCCTTAAAGTCAACAAACCACGATTTATCACAACACATGTGAGCAGTGGCGCCACTGTCCAGACACCACATCGATTTTGTTACTTTACTGTTACTCTGCACACTCGCGAGTATAGCGAACGATCGTTTTGCGTCGTTGCTTTTTTCTATTCCCTTGTCATTTATTCTTTCTTTACACTGCGCAATAAAATAACCTTCACGGCCGCATCTAAAACACTTTTTGGCCTGCATAGTACCGCTATTTTGACTCACTTTTTTGCTTGGTCGGTTTTTTGTACGCGACACAAACGATTTCTGCCCACTGTTGTCGACTGCTCTCGTGTTTCGATAGCGACGACAAAATTTTCAAAACTTCCCAAGTCAACAAAATTGTCAAAATGTGTTCAGAAATGTCCATATCAATTTCCTCTAGGTTGTCCATTATATCGGAAAACTCATTTATGTTGTTTTGCACAGCCGAATTCTCTGACAAGCTTAACCGAAGCAATTTTCGAAACAACGTAATTTTTCTGGCACACCGGCTAGCTTATCCCAAGCTTCTTTTGCCGAAACACAGTTATTAATGAAACTTATCTGTGACGCTTTCACACCCAGTAGTATACTTGCTAATGCCTTTTCGTCACTCGTATCAAACTCAGCTTTTTCAGCCGAAGTTGCACTCTCCGATTTCACAATTCTTCCGCTAACAATTGGCCATAAGTCATTCATCATGCATCGACCACACCGCATAGTTTTCGCCATCCAACTTTTCGATGGCATTTAGTCCTTGTCCACTCATGTTTATTATATTATTATTTTAGCACACAGCAATTAAAAATAACAAACACTACTCTTCATGGCCCTGGGCCCATAACCTGTTGTAAAGAACGTGGCAAAATGAAGAGTTAAACGCGGTTTCTGATTATGTATTATCATTATATGCGCGAGTGCGTCTTTACTTGTTGAAGAATTGAGAGCAACTTAACTTAAGGGAATACAATTCAGAAAAAGAAATCAATTCATGTGTGACCAGAGCTTCGATACTAATCGGTATAGCGATACTTAAGTATTAATCGTTGCTGTGATATTCAAATATATTTCAACAATAAGAAATATCTTTAAGTATGCGGAAAGCTAATCTTACTATCAACATTAGTAAATCGAATTTTTGTATGACAGAGATTAGATACCTTGGATTTATCATTGGGAACGATCAAACAAGAACAAACCCTGACAAAATAAAAGCTATATCAGAATGCCCAGTACCTACCACAATTAAAGAATTACGTCGATTTTTTTGATTATCCGGTTGATGCCGACGATTCGTGGAAATATATGGTTAACAGAGGATATCATTGTTTAAAACGTTAAAATTATTATAATAATATTTCAAACTTATTAGAAAATTAAACAAATTTAGAAAATTTAATTCGGGTCAATTTTCGAAGTGAAGTCTATGCAAATTATATTATGTAGAACGGCATTATAGAAGCAAAAATTCATGATTTAAAGGGATCATATGTGAAAGACATTGGAATTAATAGCTAAATTTTTCCTCACATTTATAGCTGACAAAATTGTCGTCACCTGTAATAAGAGTTTCTAAATACCGAAGGCATTCAGAGTATATTGGGTCCGTATGTATGAACGCAACTTTTTCGACACACTTAGAGATAGAGATTTGGAACTTTGGAACATTTACTGTTGTGTGCTCGCGTCAGACAAAGTTTCAAAATTGGGGTGTTACGTCCACTAGGAGGCTAAGAATCGATAGGTTAGGTAATCGTAAATCGGTAAAGCCACGTATCGCCTAAAATCTTAAGAGGCACATGAACCGCCAACCTCCGCCCCTAAAAATCTGAAACGGCTACATCTTCAGCAGTTTTGAGTTAAAGACATCAAATATGGTAGGAATATTTCTGGCAGTCGTCTTTAAGAATCGATAATAAAATATTTATTACCACGCCCACTCCTGCATCCATAATCTCCAAATGCGATATTCCTAAAAGTGTACATCGATAAAAACGCATATGTCCCACAATTTTTTAAGATAGAGTCACCAAACGTGGGAGACCGGCATACACATTTTCAGACCAAGCCCACATCTGCCGCCCCCAGGAACTTCAGAAATAGATATCTGAAATGCGGAAATCTTCCACAAATTGAAAGCTAGAGTCACCAAATTTTGATTAAAAAGTGGTTAGCCACGCACACTCCGCCTCCCCAAATCGATACATTGGCTTGTGTAAATCGATAAAACCTTATATCTCAATCAATTTGAAAGCTAGAGTCACCAAATTTAAAAGGTATTTTGCTAGTGACACCCTTCAAAAACCCGGAAAAAAATGTTTGACCACGAAGACTCCCACACCCAAAAACGATAAAAGCTTATATCTCCCGCAATTTAAGAACAACAGTTACCAAACCTGGAAAGAAGATTACTAGGAACATTACCTACATAACATTACATACATAACATTACGCCCACTCCCACCAAAATCTGAACGAAGATTGAAAGCTCCACCAATACTTTTTTTCGGCAACGGCCACTCCCGCCTCCAAAATTCACAAAAACCTATGTCTACCGCAATTTAAAAAACAAACTGGGACGGTAGATTGCTATAAATCTCCCTTAAATATCGGTATTTCATAGCTACTGCCTAGCTACCACCCTGTTCTGTGGCACCTGTTATCTGATGGTATTACTTATGGTATCAGAGTATTTCGCAGTCAGTTACGCCCGACTGCGACGTTTTCACCTGCTATGAATTAATGTTGAACGTCTTAAATTTGCATAGTAATAAAAATTGAGAATTCTTACGACATTTCAATGACATTGCTGTATCTGCCCATGACGTCGCACATAGAATACAACGAAAAGTAGCTAAAAAATATTGAGAAATTCCAATTCCTTTCGATTTCGATGTACGAAATTACTCTGTGTTACAACTGTACATGATTGGGTGATTTCACTTCACGGTCATGTTACGTCGCATCTTTTATTTCATATGTATTTTTATTTATATCATATTGTCAAAACAATGTGTTAAATTCAATTCAATTTATGCTCGATAAGGCGGGGCTGATTTCATTCACATACTAAGTTTATAAAGAAGTATGGTACGATAGAAAGCCAAGCACTGTGTTGCTAACTTGAAAAAGTGGCAATGCTTAATACATAATATAGAAATTTATATTTATTTATACAAATTAAAAGAATAATTAGATCTTTAAAATCTTTAAAATATAGATCTTCTCACTATTTTTGGAATGATTTTCAGATTGCGAAATTTTTTATTTAATTTGATAACCATATTATAATATGTAACATATTCATACATAAGCTAACACGCTCAGTCGGCAAATGAAAATTTCGATTACGACCATGCATAGACGTCATGATAATTACACAAGAGCGTCCTGGTATTGGAAAGCGCCAACATGGCGGGCAATTGCCTGTTATGATAGCAACACGAGGCGCCTAAACATTTCTTATGGAGCATAGGATTAGCTTTGATAGTAAAAAAAACGTATGGGTAGATTTTAGTTAGGTTTTGCTGGCCAACTAGACTATAAAAAATATACGTAAGAAAACTTATATTATCCGCACGAGAGGAGTCCAATTCTGGTAGCTGGACGGAACCCCACTGGTGATAGCTCATGTCGGCAGGTGGGAGCGGGCTTGATACCATCTTAAAACTCCTTTCTTGTTATAATATTATTTACAGAGTCCCTTTTGGAGTCTAATTGTGCGGCATTAAAAATAAATGTGGCTTGCCCCTATAATGCGCTCTATTCACAGCCAACCAATTGGACTTCCTGCGCTGGCTTTAATGGACGATGACGAAAACTTACGTATTCATTCTCAATATTCTTTTAGAAATCAAGTGAGAACGTCGCAGGCGGAGAAAAGAAAATTAAAAAAAGATTCCTAGTAATCTATCTTCCAAGTTTGAAAACTGAAATTACAGGATATATAGGCTTTTACTATTTTTGGTGGAGGGAATGGGCTTGGTCCAAATATTTTTGCATCTGTTCAAGAGTGTTCCTAGCAATACACCTTTCAAATTTGGTGAGTTTAGCTTTCAAATTGTGTGAGATATATGGTGTTATTGATTACAACAACTGGTATGTCGGCTTTAGGAGTGGGCGTGGATATCTAATTTTATTGTCGATCTCTTAGGGGAGTTAACAGTTACATACTTTCAAAATCTGACGACTCTAGCTTTCAAATTGTGGAAATCGTACGCATTTCAGATTTCTAGAGCCGAAGTTCCCGAGGGCGGATCCTTGAAGCAGGGTACCAGTAAGCTACCTTATAAGATTGGTGACTCTAGCTTTAAAATTATGGGAGATATGTGGTTGTATCATTTTATCGTATCGTAGACTGCCGTTCAAATGAATAGTTTTAAAATTTTTAGTCTTCCTCAGACAAAAGAAGATTTTTGCCATTAAATAAAGTTTTGCGACATTCTTCATGTATTGAAATTGTGTATTACTTTGAGCTTGGTATTTTAATTTCCATATGCAGAGCTAACGCATGCGCACATAAAAACGCTCTCATTGAAAAACCGTTCGGGTTCTTTTTTTATAAAAAACAAAAATTATACGTTGGCAAGGACAAGTTGTTGTCTTTGTTCGAGATATATTATCTGGCTTGTGTACAGTATCTTTATTTGCTTCTTTTTGTGGAGGAAATCAAAATATTATGCAAAATCAAGAATATAAAATAAAAAAAAATATGTTTATGATATACTTTTACATATGTATATTTATATATCTTGGTTGTTATTGTTGTTATAATTCCAACGGAGCTATCTGGCTTTACTTATTAATTAACCGCAACTGTCTTACGGTCGTTCTACGTTTCTTACATTTCGTTTCTCTAATTGATTCAGTAATAAATTTAGATGTTGAAGAAAAAGCTTGTGTGATTAATATATTATTTTACAGAAATTAATTTGCCAAAAAAAAAAAAAAATTGTCATTAAACTGGTTGTGATTAAAATTAATGAAAATTATATCAGTATTTTTCTTTTTAAGTATTTATAGTTTCTTAAACTGACGCATGCGCAGTCAAACTCATCACAGGTTGATTCAATGAAAACCCTTATGCACTGTGCCACTCTGTAAACTACCCCCGAAATGCTTTAAATGATAAGACAAACTTCACATTCCAACCAGCCACTTACTCGCTAATACAACTACAACCACTGCCACAAACTATTACACGAAGAACAAAAATGTAATGTCAATGCGAAGAGCAAACGTTTCGACGCACCCTCTCTGGCTCTCTCTCATGTGTATGCAGGCTTCAAGGCTTTGCAGTTACGACAACTTAAAGGGCCTCTTTTGCACAATGAACGTTGAGCGCTACTACGTTAGTCAACGACGTACGCCTGCCGTGTGTGTTTCACAAACAGACGAAACGTAGAATCAAGCCAAATGGCATCGCAGATGACAATAAAAATATATTAATTGCAAAAAAAAAAGCGATTGTCATTCTCCAATTCCCTATGTGTGTGTTTCTGTAAAGTGTTAATTTAAACGTTTTAAGAATATTGCGATAATCGTGTTAATGCGGGCAAAAATGCAGATGTTATTATATAATAATTAAAATAGTTGCAAACTAAAAACAGCAAGTGGGTCTCTAAGAAGCACAGTCTGCTAAAAATATTAATATAAAGCAGCATTGTGCATATTTCTGAGTGTGAAGTGTAACCAGTGCATGTATTTCAGTGGTTAATTTATTGATGCGTTGTGTAGATGCAATGGCAGTATTCATCTGGATGTGATTTGTATGATAGCTGAAATTTTACAACCAGGATGACACCCACAACTATCAATAAACACCAGTGAGCACGGAGCCTAGGGAAAGTCGATACCACTTGGTAAGTAATAATTTGAACAACAATTCCACTATTTGTGGTTGTTTGGCATATCGATTTTTAAGCAGTCCAAGTTTCCAACAACAACAAAAATAATACGCATACATATAAGAGTGGTCTAGTTTGAGTAGAGGTCGACTAGGAGAGTACCCTGGACAGAAGTCTTATCCCATCAAATATCAAACATGCCCTGGTTATTGAAACCGAATGCTATAAATTACAATAAATAATTTTAGCATCACTCCCCCACATCGAAAACATACCTGAGGACTAGCGCAGTGACATAAACTTATTTTACTGGACACTGCACCTAATTTTTGCTCATGGACAAAACTGAAGTTACTTAATTTAAAGCTCAAGAATGTAACATAATATAATAACATTCACTATTTATAAATTAACAACCATCGTGCGCTTATATGTGAACATATACATGGAAAAATTAATGTTTGCTGACATGTGGTTTGGTGAATCACTGTGAACTCCATGAATGTGAATGTCCAGGGCGTCTGGCATATATACAGGAGGAAATTAAAATCTGCTTCGACAGACCGATTGAATATAATAAAATCCCGATAGATGTGTATTCTTTTAGCTATAAAATCTATCCAGCTCGTTCATGACGTATGGTAGTGTACTATGTGTTATTCTTATTGCGAATGGTATAGATTCCATTTCCATTTAAAAGTTATTCAAATACCAAAATTTAGTTGTATTTCCAAAAAGATATGAGTAGTAATATATTTATTTCCTTATTTGTATTCTTTGATTATTGATTTTTGATTATTATAAGAAGACATTTTTGAAAGATTTCGAGGCAATAACAGACTTAGACTCTCTCAACAAGAGGTCTACACTTAGAGTCGAGCTTAACCGACTGCGGAATACTCAGGTACCAGCTGATAACACTTGGCAAAGAACTGGGAAGGATTCCAAGATTGGAAACTTTAGCTCGAAAGTAACGGGAGATATAGGCCTTTGCTGCCGGAACTGGGCGGGGGCCGAATATATTTTCAGCTTTTGAGGGGTTGTACTAGCAATATTCATTTGAAATTTGGAGACTCAAAGTTTTATGGACTTACTCTTTGAGATGTATTGATATTGGCGATAATGGAGGCATTGCTACTTAAAAGCGGTTCCCGGATAATTACCTTTCAAATGATTTTAGCTCAAAAACTGTGGAAGATATAGCTATTTCCGATTTTAACGGCAGGGGGTGGCTAAAGCGGCCAAAGTGGGCGTTGCCGATGTCGATCTTTGAAGGGCATCGCCAACAACCTACCAACCAAATTTGGTGACTCCTAGTGAACGTAGAACCCCAAATTTAACACATTTTCTGACGCGGTTACATATTTTTACATATATGTTTAGAGGTATATATATGTTTTGAAGGGTGTCGAAAAATAATAATAACAAAGTCTTCCACAATATTAAAACTAGTCACCATAATTTTTTACCAGTAAGCGCCCAGAAAGACCGATAAGAAAAAATGTTATGCGTATAGTATCGCCCTCAAAATCGACATATTCTATATATCTAACTAAGCAAATCGATAAGCCACTTATCTCCCACAATTTTAAAGCTAGAGTTGAAATATTCTTCGAGCCTCAACATCTAAATTTACCAACCACTCCTAGAGCATTTGATTTTCCGTGGTATTATGCAACTAGGGTAGGACAGCAGAAGGTTCTATTATTATTAATAGCAAGCTACTTATCAGTTTTTTTTCATCTCGTAAACAGATCAGTGTTTTTTGTTTGTTGATAAGAGCGATTTTTGTTATGATATGAATTTTTATAATACATGAATATACATATCGTATATTTCAACTATAAGGTATTTCCCCGGAACTATATGGGCCGACTTTTGGTTACTTTTTTTTACAAAACCTACCGTAATGTAATACCGTTGTAAATGAACTTTAGGTAAAACTCACGAAAAATAAACTTTTAGGCATACAACCCTAAATTATGTTAATTTCAAAACGTTTTGAGCGCAATTGTTAGTGAATTTTCATAATTGGTTGTTGGTGTTTTTAATAATAAAAAGTTTTGTAATAGGCCAAGGAAGAACAGCCGCCCCATAAGCATAAAAACCGATTCGCTCTAGCTATGTCTGTTTGTTCGTCTGTCTGATGGTTTTCTTTTAGCGCTCTGATCTCAGAGACTACTAAAGCTTGAGACTTCAATTTTCAAATACTAGTTCTAGTCTACAGATTACATTTATTTAATTTTTTGTGTAACGTTACCGAGATTTAAATGAAAATCGATAATCGAATGACAGCAACAAATTATATGATAATATTGAAAGACAATATATAATATCGCATTTTTATACCCTGAACCCATTAAAAATGGGTAAAAAGGGTATAATGGTTCTGTGCAGAAGGTTTGGTGCATCTCCGACCCCATAAAGTATATATATTCTTGATCAGGGTCAACAGCCGAGTCGATATAGTCATGTCCGTCTGTCCGTCCGTCCGTCTGTATGAACACGTAGATCTCAGAGACTATAATAGCTAGAGACTTCAAATTCGGAATATAGGTTCTCGTATACCAGCCGCAGATCAAGTTTGCTTTATTTAGTCGATAGCTGCCCCCGTTTTTCGATTATCGATACATTTAAATTTTCGATAGCAATAAATGCTGCAATTTTAAGGGTAGATTCTTCTAATGACTATACAATGTATATTATTAATCAACTGACCAAATTTCATCAAGATCGGATAAGAAAGACACAAGTTATTATAGAAAATATATTATCATATTGATCTCATTTCTATCAGGAGCCGAAAGAATTTTCTGTATGCATAAATATGCGAGGGCATGTGTGAGAAAGAGATGACATGATAATCGACGCTGGCGTCAAATGTCTTCGTGTGTATTCTGCAGATCCGCGTTACCCAGTTACGATTGCGTGCACGTATATATGTATGTATTATGTATGTATATATGCACGTGTTTGTTGCCAGTCAGCTAGGATCAGCTCGGGCTTGTGAATATAAACATGCGCTGCACGTTTTTTTACTCTTCAGTGCCGGAGCTTGCGATAAGAAATCAGTGCACTTGCAGACCTGGTCACATTTGGCTGCAAAACTTATTATAGGGAAATTTGCCAATAATATTAGAATATATTTAACAGCTGGGTTCGGGGTAAATCGTAACCGAGCTCACTCGACCACAACACTCTTACTTTATTTACGAAAAAGAAATTAGAACAAATCTTGATGTAATATTTTTGTGTAAACTAATAAATAGTTGAATTGATTCTTCTGAATTAATCAACAAATTTATTTTTGTAGCTTCGATCTCTTCACACTCTAAGTTCGAACTATACTATCCATAACACATTTCGGATATTGTGCTCAAGAGCACGTCGTATGTATCGTTGCTATTCGCTAGTATGGCAATGTCCAAATAAAAGAAAATAATAACAACAGCGGAAAATGACAGCATTTTTTCAAACATCTTTATACACATTCATATAACTGAGAATGAATGAATGTAAAGGATTTTAATTGAAGGTCGATTAACCTGTTCAAGTGGTACCAGTGAGTAAGACAGAAAATTATATTTTCATTATATATTTAAACTTAAAAAAGAAGTTCAAAAACATGCCAATCCTCGAGAGAAACCCAAATTCGATCTTATTATTCAATCGGATCTACTCATTTGATGCTTAAGACACGTCCATACAAGAAAAAAACAATTGTAATACAGAAATATTAGGGCTCTTAGGCATGCGATATGTAGACGATTATTTCAATGAAAATATGAGACTATTGAGTTGGGATTATTAGCATATACATATATAGTGTTGGGCTTATTATATTTATAAATTCTTGTATAATTTAGATAGTCTGCGTTTGGTAACAAAAACTGAAGCATCCTGTAATCTCAGCACTCTGTTGAGCACTCCGTTGAAAAACGTGTAAAATTCGAAACCTTGGTCAAACCTTGTATTCAATTTGTTGGTCTTTGGGAATGTGAGATGAGCAGATAATCTGCGGGTCGGCTTCTTTCTTAACTTGCTTGTTTCAAAATCCTATTCCTAGCCCAAAAATGTGTGATTCACCAGTTTTGGAAAAACCACTTATTTAGTGGTAAAAGGTAAAATCGAATGTCGTACATAAGATATATATTGCCTTTGCCAGCGACGCCTCCCAGCAATAACGTGTATCTTTTTATTCTGTTTATCTGTTTATTTTTATTTTCTCATGAGACATAAGTACGTTGTTCTTATTTACGAATTGTCTTGTATTGAAGTGTCCTCGCGACGATAGTCGAAAATATACGGCATATCATTCTGTCAACACACACCGATTGAGATAGAACGTTTTTAATTCTGTCTCCTTGCCAAAAGCTTCATAGTCTCTTATGGCACAATAAACACCAAACGATACAAAACAAAAAAACATAGAGAACCATAAGCACATACGCAAGATGGAAATTTGACTTTAGGAGATAGAATTTAGATTGAGTTAGATTCCTTCCTCTTTTTTCTTTCCTCTATGCGTTTTTAGCAACATTTTTACTAAGAATAATTCAATATTTAAATTGCTAACAATGAAAATGTATATAATGATCCTTGAAGAAGGTTACAAGCAAGTTACTTTCCATGTTTGTGACTCCATCTATAAAATTGTGGGAGATCAGAAATATCGTTTTTGGCGATTATGGAGGACAGTGTGGGTATGTCCATACATTTTTTTTATCTATACTTAAAGGCTGCTCAAAATTGAATGGCTCTAACTCAAAAATTGCGGAAGATATGGCAATTTCCTATTCTTATGGGCGGAGTTGGGCATGGCCGATGCCGATGCTTGAAGGACATCGCCAAAAACCTACAACCAAATTTGATGACTGTAGCCTTAAAATTGTGGGAGATATATGGCATTATTGATTTGCGACTATCGATCTTACTGATTTCTTAGCCTTCTAGAGGACAAGCACCCCAATTTTGAAACTTTGTCTTGTTTCAGGCTTGGGCATGGCCGATGCCGATGCTTGAAGGACATCGCCAAAAACCTACAACCAAATTTGATGACTGTAGCCTTAAAATTGTGGGAGATATATGGCATTATTGATTTGCGACTATCGATCTTACTGATTTCTTAGCCTTCTAGAGGACAAGCACCCCAATTTTGAAACTTTGTCTTGTTTCAGGCTTCTTGCAATTAAGGTGTCGGACGCAGGTGGCAGGACGTTGCATAAAACCAATATTCTCTTGAAACCTTCGGTAGCAGAGTGTAAAAATGCAAGAAATCCGTGTACGTGTTGGTCTAAATATATAAAACGTGTTCGACTGCTGATAGGCAAAAGCTTGACTTCCGGGTATCTCATATCATATCTTTTGCTTATAAGCTATGGTAAATTGCAGTGTTTAAAAAATTCCTGATAATTATAATAGGGAATAAGATTGTCGGCAAGTTGGACAGTGAGCATATGGTTTTATAAATGTGAACAGCAACCCTACGTAGCACTGTCAAACAACAACCACCAAAGGTGAGTGTGCCAGAGAGCATTTCTTGAACGCTCTCTCCGACTCTCAATCTTTTTTAAGCTCTGGGCCTGCGTAGTGTCTGCGAACTCTTACCGCGGGTGCCACATTTCTCTCAGCATTTTTGTATGTGCTTTCCTTTTGAGTTCAACCCTTATATTCTCTAAAACATAGATTGTCTACTTAAAATACCCTAAATGGGTACAAAGGTATAATAAAGTTGTGCAAAAGTATGTAACAGGCGAAACGAAGCATTTTCAATCCCATGAGGCGTAAATTCTTCAGCACGAACAGACGTGTCGACTTAGTCATATCTCTCTGTCTGTCTATATGAACGCAATGATCCAGAAGATGATCCAGAGACTGTAGAAGCTAGAGACCTCAAATTTGAAATATAAGTTCTCGGATACAGATTTATTGTATTTAATTTATCAGAGATATCGATAAAATTCTATAGTTAAAATAAAAATATAAATAAAAATAAATAAATAGGTTTTCATGATTATTTAATAATGTTTTTAAATAAAGCAAAATTGCTGTTACAAACTGAGCAATCTAACTTTAAGAAAGGCATGGCAATTGTTTCTTTCAGCTACATTGGATATTTCATTTTATTTCTTTAATATGAACAAAAACAGCCCACAATTATTTAAAAATGTTATAACGCATAAAAATTACAAAATTAAAATTAAGTTATAATTTAAAGTATATACAATTAAAGTAATTATTTAAATTTAAAATGAAAGCGTAAAAATGGATGTAATAAA
This sequence comes from Drosophila anomalipes, assembly GCA_035041615.1. NCBI lineage: Eukaryota > Metazoa > Arthropoda > Insecta > Diptera > Drosophilidae > Drosophila > Drosophila anomalipes. The sequence continues at coordinate 86,359 of JAWNKZ010000166.1, forward strand.
TTTGGGTGCAATAAAAATAAAATCCACTAATATTCATTTCAAGGATTGGGAAACACAGAATAATAGTAAACGTTACTAGTGACAGAGCAAGTACAGGCAAGTCTCTGAATCTGTGAATACGTTTATCATAGTTAAGTTTGCAGAGAGATTTTCCGGAGATATGTTACTGTTGAAATTCCAGGAAAAGTGAATGGCACAGAGAATACGTAAGATTTATAAATTATACGACCAAAATTGTTCGTAAGCGTACTTGTGCATTTGTAAATCGGGGCAAAGTTCATAGGGTCTATCAGGAAAAGTATCGCCAACTTATGTAGAGAAACCACACTAAGAAACCACACTAGAATTAACCAATGGCCGAAGATTAGGATCCCTATTAAGGACACAAAGACAAAGAATTGCTGCTGAACGGACTCAATTCTATTTTGCTAGTTTTTATACTGAGGTGACCAAATACATAAGCATCATCATCATTAAGGACGCATAGAGAAGTTTGGTTTTCAAAGAGTCATTAAATTCTATCGACCAACGCTTAATGAAACCGAGTACAATTTTAGCGTTAATAATAATTGTAGCATATAGAGATCAAAGCGCAGTTTTTTTTTATCAAATAGCAGTGCTAATAAAACGAATACAATATGTAGGTATTACATGAAAATAACAAATTAATAAAGTGTTCAGCCTCTAGATTTGATTATATCTAAAAAATTGCTCAAATGTCTCAAACTGTCGAGTATCAACCTAAACTCGACAGAACAGGTGTCAACACATATAATCTATGGGATTCAGGTCGGGTGATCTTGCTGCCCACTCCAAAAGCATAAAATTCTTTTCCCGAAACCACCCATGACAGGCTCTCGGCACATGATTGGAGCATTATCGTGCTGGAATAAGGCATTTGGGTCTGGCTGATGATCCATAAAGGTCACCAAAACTTCGTCCAATACGTTTACATACCGCTCCGAGCTCATACGGCCTAAAATTTTCCAAATAAGGGTCCTGTTGTGATGACTGAATGCAGTCCAGATCATGAGTGAAGCACCGTCACAGCTTCGAGTAGGGAAAAATCTCTCAGACTTCTTTAAATCGTGCCAGTAATAATTTAAGCCGTTTAAATCATCGAAATTAAATTTTTTCTCATCAGAAAATACCGCACTTTTCTACTCTTGGTCCAGGACATGTGTTCTCTTGCAACATTTAATCTGCCTATGTGGTGTGCCCTCTATAACATCACTACATGATAAAATTGGTTGAACACAATGTTTTCATATTTGTAACCTTAAATCAAATTGAATTTTAACATTTTATCCAGCCCAGCCCGTAAGATTGCTTGCAGATATCTGCCTGTGTGATCATTTTTGGTGCTGTTTTTCTTGGCATGATTTGTTGTAGTTTTCTTTTAGTTTTAATATGTCATCAATTACTGATGCCGACCGACCATTCCAAATTTTTGTATGCAATTCATCTACTTTTACCTATAAAATATTAAATAAATATGTATTATTTATTATCCCATTTAAAGAAATTCCAAATAACGCCCTTTTTTCCTTTTCCGAAGGTTAGAAAGTGACTGACTTTAATTGAATTTCGCCCCCAAATTAGTTAAAAAAACACAATTATGCAAAAATCTTGGAAAAAATTAACGGAACTTTCATTCCAACGCATCATAACAGTGTAAGAAGAAGAAGCGCCGTTATAAAATTCGTAAACAAGGTCCTGTTAGGCTTGGTACAGTTTTTAGCACCATAAACACAAGTACCTTTAATCGAATTTCGCATGTAGAGTGTATGTATGTGAACCACATTGTCTAAAAAAGACCAATCAGTTGCATAAATAAACCGATTAAATAGAGAATACCGCCCTTTCCGAAAAAATCATTGTAAAGGCATGAAAGTTGTTTTGCATACAGACACCAAGGTTTCAATGGTGGGATGATATGAATCCTCAGGAACTGATAAAGGAAATGTGCTAGAGAGAACGTCATAACGGTAGTAATTTTAGGATAACAAATTATCGAAAAAGATTCGTGAGCAGCTCATCACTTAACGCATTATTATTGCTGCCTTCATTTGAAACAGTGACGTCTCGTTCGGGTGCTGAGAGCAACGTGGCCCGAAGGCAACGTGTCGAACATTTTTTAGCCATGGTGTCGCGAGCAGCAAAGGCAGGTCAATATTTCACGTGCCTTCGCTGCGACATGTTCTCAAATAGAACAAGAATGAAATTTTTCTACTAGGTTGCAAAGGGTTATGGATCGTGCAGACCATTGAATGTGTGTGAAAATATCAACAACTCTCTATCCTTGTCATTTCGTGTGTAAGATGGGACTCGATTTAGCATTTTTTTTTTTTGTGCTTGCGTAGTAACCTAAATAGGTATTGACTGCTTGGTGGTAAGAGGTAAGGTAATCTTGTGAAGAGCGAAACGCTGCAGTGCAAGCGATGCATAAACATAACATAACATAACAGCCGGGGAGAACTGCAAAGCGAGAAAAATAAAAACGCAGACTACAAAAACAGCACACCACTTAATATACCTTGAGATAATATTGATTTACCGTAGATATTTCATCCATATTCATAATACTTTCATGCTCTCTATGCGTCTGTTCCTCCGTAAGAGCGTAACTTTTTTCGAGACCCTTAAAGCTAGAGCCTTGAAACTTGGAACCTATAATTACTTGTGCCCTTGTTAGACAAAGTGTTAAAGTTTAGGTACTAAGTCCAATAGAAGTTTGGGAAATTGATAATCGGAAATTAATGAATTACTTTTTCTTCTGCCTATCCTTGTTGGCCATCCAAAGCATTTGTGTGGACTTGACTCGACTATTGAATAATCATTAATATACGTTTTAAATTTGAAGGCTCCAAATCTGCGAAATATATAGGTTTAAGCGGCTTGTGCAGGTTAAAGTGGGCGTGAAGGTAGTTTGTTTTTATTAATTTAATTTTGACTATTAAATCTCAAAAGCAGTTTTAAAGCATTTAATTTAAAAAGCTGAAAATGTACAATAAAATAATCATTTTAAAAATTAAAACTTAGAAAAATAATTTTAAAATATTAAATATAAAGGAAATATTAAGATGAAAAATGTTCAAACACATGTTGCAAAAATTGAGGAAAATCTAGAAAAATACTAATCAACTCAATAAATGTGAATTGCTAGTAATTTATAAAAGTTAAGCCAAAAGAAATAAAGAAGAGACAGACAAACATATAACCCATTAATGCCTTAATGTTTTAATGATGCTCCGTAAGCAATTGCCTTACCGAAAATTCAGCACATTTTCGCATCAGTTGTGGATGTTCCTTAATCATTTTGTTGTAGTCATAATACTGTCAGCGGATTTATACCTTGAACCCATTAAAAATGGGTAAAATGGGTATAATGGTTTTGTGCAAATTTATGTAACAGTATGTATGTATTCTTGATCACGGTCTACAGATGAGTCGATATAGGCATGCCCGTCTGTCCGTCTATCTGTATGAACACGCGGATCTCAGAGACTATAAGGGCTTCAAATTTAAGATATAGGTTCTCGTATATCCGGAGCAGATCAAGTTTGCTTTAATTGATCGATACATTTAAATTTCCGATAGCAATAAATGCTACACAAGGACAGAACCTTATAATTATTACATACTATGCATATGCATTTTATTGATCAACTGCCCGAATTTCATCGAGATCGGAAACGAAAGACCCAAGTTATTATCGAAAATATATTATCATATTGATCTCATTTCTATTAGCAGCCCCAAGCATTTTCTGTATACATAAATATGCGAGCTCATGTGTGAGAAAGAGATAACATGATTTCATCAAAATCAGATAGGAAACATTCAAGTTATGGTCGGAAATATATTCTCATATTGATCTCATTCAGTCGCAAACGTTTTTTGTATGCATAAATATGCGAGCGTATGTGTGAGTAAGAGATGGCATGATATTCGACGCGGGCGTCAATATGTTTTTGCAGAGCTCCGTTACCTACCATTGCCTGTACATATGTGTGTAGGTATTATATATTTGCAGTACGCGTTTGTAGCCAGCCAGCTAGGATCAGTTCGGGCGTGTGCATAAAAACATGCGCTAAATTCGTTTTTTTTTACTCTTCAGTGGGTCTGCTTGCTAAAAGAAAAGGCTGCACTTGCTCACCTGCTTACATTTGGGTGCAAAGCTTATTATAAGGAAATTTGCCAATAATTCAGGAATAGATATAACAGCTGGGTTCAGGGTATATCGTAGTCGAGCTAACTCGACTACAGCATTCATACTTGCTTAAACAAGCGTTGCGTTATATCGGCAAACATAAAAATGACTACATAAAAATATGTGACCGTAGGTCGCCGGCTGCTTCCGGCCTTGAAAGCAGCGTCCCGAATGCAGCGCGTCGCTCCCTATTTTAAAATTGCAAAATATATTTTGCGGGCTGTGGTCACAAAATTGGTCAACAATTAGCCATCCTACTCTGCGAAAGGTTACACCTCAGGCCCAAAAACTAACAAATTTTAAATCGAATGCCAGATCACACACAAAAAGACAAGAATAGAGTGCTGCTGCTATCTTCACACACATTTATAGTACTGCTCGATCCACTAGCAATATTGCTGATATGTTGGAGCACATATAGTAATTCCATACCTGCTCGCACGCATGCACTCACGCTCATAAAGGGCTGGGTCTCAATTCTATTAGGAAACATGTCGCAAGGACGACAAGTGAAATAATGACATGAGTTCGCTGCTTGGACTCGGTAAGCCTTCAAAATTTTGCGACGCGACTTGTCGATTTCACGCGTCTATGTGTTGTCTGCTTAGTGCTCTTGCCCTATTAACAGGGGAATGCCACCTGGTTGATCATTAGCATCTCCAACTATCGATAGGCCGGTACCCCACTACAAAATGTCGTTAAATTTCTTTTGTTTCCACACACCAGCAGCACGTAACATTGCACTCGACAACGAGAACCCAGCGGGGAAAATCATTTTACTCGAGTCAAATGAAAGAATGTTTTGAATGTTAAAAAAACAACAAAATAACACATGTTTTTATTCACATGACCGACTTGAAATCACTAGCTTCCGACAAACTCGTATCTAAAAAATATTCCATGCACACGCTGACTGTGCATCTTAACTTTACTTTATACTGGTGGAGATGTTTACTTTTGTCTGTAATATACTTTTAAACAACTCCATTATACCTTTTTTTTACCAACTTTTAATTGTACAGGGTATAAAAATACAGAAAGTTTGTTAACATTTTGTTAAGGGGTTGTTATGTTTTAAGATTGGCGACTCTATTCTTTAATTTTTTTTTGGAAATATATGGGTTTTATCGATTAATACATCAGCTACAGTCAAAACACAAACATTCTAAATGAGTTTAACTTTCAAATAAAATGAGATACGAACAATACAATACTAAAAAAGTGAAAAAATAATCAAAATCAGGAATTGTCCGTTTCCGGAATTGTATGTCCAATATTGTCCATATATAATTCGTAGATGTCAGGTGACTATATTTATAAACTGTTTTTTCAGTAAATTCCAATTTGCACGCTGTAAACATATAGACGAAAACCTTGTCGCTGCTTTTAGGTGTCTGCTTTGTAGCTGTAATAGATTTTAATTAATATTGAATTTTGACTCATCAGAATATATTAAGTGCTTCTAGACGCTGGAGTCCTGGTTGGTGTGATTCATTCTTACACATCTACACAATTGGCAGATTCAATATAATAATAAAAAGACAAAAGGTTATTTTTATTTTATTTTATTAACCCTTGCAGATCTTATTGTCGTCATGTGAAGAATACAATACAAGTTAAACATGCATTTGGAGAACTTTTAACGAACGTAACTACGAATAGCAACCATCACAATAAAAAAGTTATAAAATAAGTCAGCAGCAACTCTATTTTGGAAATTATGTGCCAGTATCAGGAGAAAGAGTAACGGTCGGACGCCTCTTAATAACAGCTTATAGACAGGAATCAACAAGATCACAAAATGCAAAAGGAGAACAATGTAATGGCAGAAAACTGCCAATTTGTGGGTCCATATCGTTTGGAGAAAACACTTGGCAAGGGTCAAACAGGTAACCAAATAATCTACTAATAATTAAAATAATATTTTGCATCTTTTTACATAGCATTTTAATAAAAAGATTTAACTTTTTCGGACAGGCCTCGTCAAGTTGGGCGTGCACTGTGTGATTGGAAAAAAGGTAGCCATTAAAATAATCAATCGCGAAAAACTCAGCGAATCTGTGCTAATGAAGGTAAGCAAGCAGCCCCCAGACCTTAACGATCAGTTTTACCTATTATTATGCCTACGATTTCTGCTATATTTTATACTACGTGCCAAAGAACAAACAATTAAATTTATTCTGTCTGAACAAATCAATTTTTATAATCTTAAAGATGACATGCGATAGACTTTGTGCACTCTTTGAAAGCATTACGCTTACATATGGTCTGATTGTTACACAATATCAATGTTGAAGGTTAAAACGCCAAAAGTTTAATTTTCGTGTGCTTTAAATTCGCTCATTCTATCTACCAATTTAACATTAATCAGTAAGTAACAGTTACATTCATCCTTAAAAATTTTGCTTCCAAAGAACTCATCGGATAAGCGCTTCATGTTTGCACTGTAAGCGGCTACATTATTATGCCAAACTAAACAATCTTCGAAGCTACATTTTAATTTAATATAAAATACACGAGATTTGTAAATTTTGCGATAAACTGACAATTTGCAGCAGCAGAAACTAGTTTCTAAGTTATGTTAAATTGTTTCATTAAGAATTTTGATATTCGCGAATTTACAAAATCAGTATACTTTGTACATTGTATATTCATATTCACACTTTCACATAATACACTGAAGTCAATTCAGTCGAGTTGCTCTCGTTGCTGCTTATAAATAATGAATAATATAATGGTTTCACAATAACAGCTATCAAAAAGCTGATTGGATATAGATTCTCATAAAAAGAAGAATTGAATACGTTTTTTCAAATATTAGAAATTCATTTGAATCCAATTTTTTTTTTATTTCTATTCGATCAATTTAAAAATTAATTTCTAAGATCTAATTGAGAATTGATTGAAGTTTATATAAAATTGTCTGTGAAAATTTACTAATAGGATGAAAATGCAAAACGGTTGTAAATCAATTTTTTCACCTGAATTACTTTTATAACCGGCAAGGAAGTATCTTCGACCCCATAAAATATATATACTTTTGATCAACATCAACCGCCTAACATGTATTATGTACGGTCTTATTTTTCATTTTTTTTATCCCTGTGGCACTCTCTGATTCTTATTAAATTTGCGATCTGAAAGTGCTTAAATAAGTGTTCAAGTATGAACATGTGACGCTCTAAGAAGCAGATAGCGGACTCATTCGACATTCTCAAGCGTAGGTACTTGAGGCTGGCCTGCATGGGGTCACGCTATTTTTGGAGATAGCAGAGAAGATACACTGCGGTCGCCTTACAAGCGACTGCATTAGATAAGAAAATATGTATTTTGGTTTAAGAATTTTGATTAAAATAAAGGGCTGCTCGTCAGAGCAGCCAGTTCGAAACTGAACATCGTCTCAACCTGTCGACGGCATACTATACGTGTCGCGCTCATAAGTCATTTTTATTTACTCGTCATTTCTTTGCCTCTGCCCAAAACGTTTCAAATTACTAACCCTTACGAATTTTTGATTTAGTTGAATTTTTTCAGGGTGTTTTTAATTCTTGCAAACAATTTTGGAGCATTTTAAAATGAAGTACCACTATTTATTTCATTTTAAAATATTTTATAATTTTTAATTTTTTTTTTTATTTTTATTTTGTTAATTTATTGTATTATTTTTAATTTTACGCCATTTAAATTAATTTTTAAAATTTCTGTTTAGATTTTCTGATCAACAATAATTAAATATAAATATGGATATAAACTTGTCAGTTCCGGAATCAGGGTTGACACAAATTTCTATGAAAAATGCGGGAGAAGAATTGGAAATTTAACATCGGTGATAATTGCATACAAACCATTATCTAATTGTACAATTTGTGAAGCGATCATGGATTATATTTGCATAATATTAATTTATTCAAGGTTGAACGTGAAATTGCCATCATGAAACTAATCGATCATCCGCACGTGCTTGGCTTGAGCGACGTGTATGAGAATAAAAAATATTTATATCTGATATTGGAGCACGTATCTGGTGGTGAACTTTTCGATTATCTCGTTAAAAAAGGACGACTTACTCCAAAGGAAGCACGGAAGTTTTTTAGGCAAATAATCTCCGCACTGGACTTCTGCCATTCACACTCAATATGGTAAGCAATCCGTTATCAGAATAATAAATCAAAATTTTATTTCCGAACTAAATTTGTAGCCATCGAGACTTAAAGCCAGAGAATCTGCTTCTAGATGAAAAGAATAACATTAAGATCGCAGACTTCGGCATGGCCTCACTTCAACCAGCTGGTAGCATGCTGGAGACTTCTTGTGGATCACCACATTACGCCTGTCCTGAAGTAATACGTGTAAGTATAGAAAAAGCGACTAAAAAGACTCAGACAATACGTTGATGTGATTCTCAAACCCCAATTTAGATATCTTGAATACAATTTTAATTCTGTGGAACCTTATGGAACAGCAAAATATATTAATTTCCATATACATTTAGATTTGTATGCTAGGCAATCACATATATTTGCAGAACATTAACTAGAAGCTATACAAATTAATTTCTGATGTAAATTTTTTCCGATTCTATTTCTTCTACAAGGGTGAGAAATATGATGGGCGCAAGGCAGATGTATGGTCATGTGGAGTCATACTGTACGCTCTGCTAGTAGGTGCGTTACCCTTCGACGATGACAACTTGCGACAGCTCCTAGAGAAAGTTAAGCGCGGGGTTTTTCATATTCCGCATTTTGTGCCTCCCGATTGCCAGAGTCTTTTGCGTGGTATGATCGAAGTTAATCCAGATAGGCGTCTAACGGTAAGTAATCAGAATAAGCAAAATAATGTATTAAAAAAATTCAACCAAATGCGCAACATCGCAGTAATTTTGAGGTGGGCTTGGCAGTAGTCATTCTTTGTTAAAGTTAATATCTCATAAACCCACTTAACAAATCAAAACAAAGCTGAAAGAAAATTATGGGTTTTGCAAGCAAATAAAATAATTTAAAATCGGTAATCGATTCTCATCGATATTGGCCGGCTTATATTATACTAAAACCTTTATTCCAAATTTGAAGTCTGAAACGCGACATACATACAAAATGATGAACAGAGAGATAGTCAGAGCTTGATCCAATAAGCTGTTGACACTGGTCAGTAATATACTTCATACTTTTATTAATTCATATTTAACTTAAGATGTACTTTGTATAGTGCTTATGAAAAAAATGTATAATCTGGCACTGCTCTCTTTTGCGAAAGCGGAAAACTTTTCCGTTTCCTTTTTCGAAGCTCCTGTTTGCGAAAGAGCTCTGAATTGTTTTAGAAGTATTTAACTAATAATTACAGTTTAAATAAATATTATATGAGCTGACGCGAATTTAACTTTTTTACTTTTTGTCCTTTGTCTTGCGATTTATCGTTTAGTGCAGTGCGGTAACAAGGGCTGCCGTAATTAATAAATATTTATAAAGCTCGGTTGAACGCTTGTGTTTTTCATGATACAAGACAAAAAAAAAAGTAAGATAATTTATTTATAAGAATAATAAGTGTTTGAATGCGCTGTCAGACAAATGCACAGTGAAAATTCGAACTATTTAATGTAAACAGCCAAAAACAAATTTCACAATCTGCAAATTTGAAAATATTACATTTAGCATATTTATGTACAATATTTTTTCATGACAAAAAATGTAAATTTAACAGATCTGATTTGCAGTAAGAGAGTAAGAGAGTATGTAAGATGTTTAAGGCTCACTATGCTAGTGTCGACACTTAGACCACTCATTAAGTCAGTGACTGCATAAGTGAATATGTAGTTAAAAGCGCATTCTTCTTGAAGCCATTGAGAGTGAACTTCTGCTTGAGTGATTTCTCGATAACTATAGTTATCCTATGGAACGCATATGTCGCAGTGCATCTTGGGATTCAGAGATTATAGATTCCCAATGTAACGATCTAAAAGGCAATACATCATCTTTTGAAGGAAAGACTTATGGATTGAAAATCTTTTGGTATGCTGTGTAGCTGCCCCTGTGATGAGTGCTCTGATAATCTTTATTCTTTTCTTATGGGTGGCGAAGATGTGATTATGCACTAGCTCTCTGAATGAAAATAATAGGATTCCACATTTTTTGTGGACCTTATCGCAGTGTTGTTGAGTTTATCTCGCCCTAATGCTTTTGAGATTTTCAGCTGGCCGAAATAAATCGTCATGCGTGGGTCACAGCTGGTGGTAAAGGTGAGCTGGAGTTGGAGCTTCCCATGATGGAGGTAGTACAAACACATGTCATACCCACTGCCACTGCTGTGGATCCTGATGTGCTGAATGCCATATGTTCCCTGGGCTGCTTCAAGGAGAAAGATAAACTCTTGCAGGAGTTACTCAGTGCTAGGTGAGCAATCAGTAATCTTTACTTTACAAAACACTAATGAAATCCGACCTACAGTCACAATACCGAAAAAGTCATTTACTTTCTTCTTCTGGAGCGCAAACGTCGTCGGCCGGCACTAGAGGATGATGAAGAGTTTGCACAGAAATCACGCAGTGAACTGGAAGCAGTAGATCCACCACGTAAGCGGTTGGACAAGTGTCGTATCAATGGCACTAATGCACCTAGCTATGGACAAATTTCGGAGGGCTCGCCATTAACGCCGCGACGACAGGCATTCAAGTAAGCTCTTTTTATTCCGATGAGTCCCTCTCAATAACTTTGCTTATAACCCTCCAATAGCTTCCGATCGTACAGCAGCACACGAAATCATCAACGACGCTCACCCACGACGGTATCTACGTCGGTGCGAAGCTCTTCATATCACAGTCCAACCCGTTGCAATACACCCATAAACTCAACGCAGCAGCAAGCCAATGCAATGTCCCGGCCAACATCACCATCAGTGGGCTCACGCCATTCAACATACGGGGATCGAGAGCGTTCTGGTTCAGTGCATCATCCGTCGGTCAGTCGGACACCCTCGCACAGCTCACAAAAAAGCATTGAGAACGATGTAGTAGCCATTAGGGAGACGCGCATGGAGCGTCGTGATTCAGCGCGTCAAGCGCAGGAGCACAGTGGCGGTGGGCCAAGTCGAGAATATGGAGATTGCGTACCTAACAGTCTAGGTCGAGAATCGGGCGGCAATTCCGCAGCGGCTTCACCTTCGGTGCATCATCGCGCCAGCTCAGGTCCGACAATAGCCATTAGTATGTTCCACGATACAGACTCGAATAGTGGTGTGTGCATGCTCCATTGACCCTTTGTGGTATCCATTCATTTCAAAGCAAAGAATCAATAATTAACCATCGTTTTTTTTTGTCTCTTGCCTTTGCAGTTGTGAATCCTAATGTATCGCCTATGCTTAATAATAGCAATCCAGGCATACCTGGCTCACCCTGCAATACGCCTGGCGGTCAGCTATGGAAGACACGACTTACTAACATTAAGAACAGCTTTCTTGGCAGTCCGCGTTTTCATCGCAGGAAAATGCAGGGTATGTAATGGCTATCCTTCAATAAAAACAATTGATACTTATAGATCACCAACATTTCAGTCTCTGCTGATGAGGTTCATTTAACGCCCGAGTCATCGCCAGAGCTGACTAAACGCTCCTGGTTTGGCAACCTAATAACTACTGAAAAAGATGAGACATTTACCATATTGGTTAAGGGCAAACCCATTGCAACAGTCAAGGCTCATTTGATTCATGCCTTTCTATCGGTAAGTACGTAAGCATGATACCGATCATCATAAAAGGTGCCGCAGAAATAGAAAGGTAGAAGAGTATATTAGTTTTGTGCAATATCCGTCATGCTATCTGTCCATCCGTTTGAACCTAACTGTGCTGAATACATTAAATGCTAGAGGCTGTATTATGCCCAGTGTGGTAGGAAAATCAATAACATCGATAAATGCAGCTCGATAAAATTCTCCGACAATTTTAAAGCTATTAAACCCACTAAGCGAACTTATCCAGATGTACTTGCCGTTTCCGCAACGCATTTATTTTATCCAGAGTATACACGACTACCCCTTTGAATACTATCCTCGAAAAACGCCATCAAAAAATATAAAAGAAAAAGTTCTCACTGGGAGTCATGGCAGCAAATGCGGACTGCATGATGACGTTTTCCTGATATTTGAAATCTTTACTTCCATCAATAAGGACTACCTAGAATCAAAGTGATGGCGGTATCGCTTGGGATCCAAAGCCATCTGCCATTAGTCATGTGTCCTAATGTTACTAAGCTTTCATTCGTTTTTTTAATATAAATCGCAACACCACCTACATGTCTTACATCAATTAGCGAGTCATTCAAACTCAACACAAATCACGTTTCTAACACACAAATTACATCCTCATTACAAATGACAAAAATATAACGAATCACATCAAATTTCTTAATAAAACTTTGTACATTTGTGTGGCAAATTTTAAATACAGATATTTGGTTGCAAGTACCTTTTTCGTTGCATAGATATTCACATTATTGATTAAAATTTTTTTAATGAATTTTTGATGCAAAAATGGGTATCAAATTGTTGTGTAGAAGATATATATTTTATGTACGATCGGTTACAAACTTATTTTGAAAGACATAAATAATAAACTATTAAAAAGCTCAACGTAAATATATAGATAGCTAAAAATTTTGATATTTAAAAAGGCATTATACTCTTTGTGCAGGGTATAATTAAGCAATATGTACTTCGGCGATTTGGGAAATTGCAAAACGTATTCAACAATCAACAACAATCATTCAAAAGTTATTGTTAAAAAATTCCAGATATTATATTTTTAATAATGTTTGCTAATATTAATATATATATATAATTACAGATGGCCGAATTATCACATAGTGTCGTATCGCCCACCTCGTTCCGCGTTGAGTACAAACGTAATGGAAATGGACCTGTTATGTTTCAACGTCATGTCAAATTCCAGGTGCGTAGCAAGGCTCATGGTAATCCAACACGCATAAAACAAAAACTTCTTTTGATAGGTGGATATAAGTTCTATATGCAAGCAAGGTGATATTGCTGATATGCTATTTGCTCTAACTTTTACATTACTGTCAGGTGGGTTCCACCATAACACTTATTTTATCTTTATATATATGGCTATATATATATATTTATATAAACATATTTTATTTCTAACGTAGGCAATATTCGCCGTTTTCGACGTATCTGCGAACATATACAGTCCCAAGTCTGTTCAAAACGATTTCCGGGTCCGAATAGTCCACCTATAGTAGCTTCAGTCACTCAGGCTGTATCAGAGAGCTCCTCGTGTGGCTCAGTGTCGAGCGAACGCTTGTCTTATAAGCGACAGGTGGTAAGTAATTATATTTTTATTATAGCAAATATTAAGTTGTGGTCTGTCAATTGCAGATTGAAAACGATTTGGAAAATGATTCCATATTCTGCTACAAATCTGGAAATGGACGTCGCGCATCAGCGACAAATAACAACAATCCTAATCCTGTGGATATACCTGACAGTCCCATTGCAGTCCGTTCAAAGTAAGTCACATTATGCTATATGAACTATAGATTTAATAATTGTTTTTATTTCGATCGATACTACAGTTCCGAGACAGCTGAGCATGACCGCAATCGAGAGCAGCAGAACGAGCGACAGGCGACAACGATGTCTGGTAGTGCAATAGCATGAGAATTATTTCTCTGATTTAGTTACATTTTTCCCAAAACCTATTTGTTTTAACTTACTACGAAATGCAACCAAATATATTTATTAACTAAATCCATTTCAATGAACAACCGATAGACGGAAATAATTTAATCACTTTATATAAAACCCCTTCATTTCGTCCAAAAAAAAAAAAATAAGAACTAATAGATATCTGTGGTACGCCGAAGATTACATTCCCTTGTAGACTGGAGTCCATATACTCAGAAAAAAAACGTTTCAATGATATTTTAACAAGAGGAACGTATATCGTTTCAACTGAATGTTCCTGCCGTTCCGTTAGTTTCTGCGGCCCTATGATGAATAAATCAGATGCGGCCGTCTCAGATATACATTTGTACTGACCACAGTAAATATAGATTAAAATCAATAGTAACTAGTCTAAATCTAATAAACTCAGTTTCTCATTCTGATAAAGAATATATATATTTTAACATCATCTGGAGACAAAATTATAATAACCTCTGCAAAAGTAAACGCTTGCTTAAATATCATACGCTGCTGCCCGAAAAGAAATCAGAAATGCTAAAAACAGGATTATATTTCTTATTTATTTATAATTTTTATTTTTAAAATTTGTTTCAAGTTAATAAAAATAAATGTTTTTTATTTATGAGGACATTGTTGTCGCCGTACCTACGAAGCATACAAATACAGTTAATTACCAGGAACGAAAATTATACCAAAAGCTTTTGAATACGCCCTAGTTTAAGTCACAATGTTAATATAGACATTTTTCATAATATAGTCTAGGATTTATATTAACTAAGACATTAGATATGCAAATTTAATAATACTTATTTAAAGAAAATGCCTGAAATTTTTATATTGTGTAAAAAAAATGATGCAAAAATGCTCTGAACTTTGATTTAACCAACGTATTAAAATTGTGTATAAGTTTCGTGCTGCTATTGTATACAAATTGTGTCAAGCGCATAAAACATCAATTTTTTCGGAAGCACTGGAAACACGGACGTTACCTATTTTACAATATTATTTTTACTATGTAACATCAGATGTAGGCAGACAAGGGCGTACGCACAAGTTTTGAAACTACCCCTCAACTTCTCCCATTCTCGGATAGCTGAGTACGCTCTTGTTAACAGATAAGAGAGTCCTACTGATTATAGAATTAAAGACCCTATAACTGGGACTCTAAGTCTGTGACTTTAAGGCTGTAAAATATGTCGGCTTTTGCGATTTTCAGAAACGATTGACGTGGGCTGCGTTTTACTTGAGCTTGACAACTAATCCAAGTAACTCTTGTTTTATAACTGCAAGAGGCATTGATTTTTTTAAGAAGTTGTTATATATATTTGGAATTTGTTACCTCTAACTGTAGCGCTGAAAGAAATATCAATTTTGGCGGAGTCCCGCTTACTTCGCCTTCTACCAACCACTGTGGGGTTCTTTGCAAAAATTAATGTTCATAAGGAAATGTATGAAACAGAAATATATATATATATATATATATATATATATATATATATATATATATATATATATATATATATATATATATATATATATATATATATATATGCTGTTTGGAAATTTAAGCCTCAATAAAACCGAAAAAAATATTGCGGGGTAGGAAAGATTGGCCAATAAACGGTGCACTCCACCGTATACTCCGATTTCGTTAGAGAAGCCAGAAACAAGATAAAACAGTTATCATATAATCATATATCATATACATATATATAAATATTATGCACTATTTGTGTAAAAAAAAGCTGTCGTATAATCCAAGTCGTCCGATTGCTAACCAACATGCTTAAAATTGTATGTACATACAACATGATCACCTGTAATATAACTAAATGTTTGACTTTATATTCCCATGTCAGTTTTATGGAGTCTGATATGTGCGTTTAAGATTTATGTAGCACCTACAGCATAAAAAAGCATTAGATAATTGCAATGTATTTTCAAAAAAAGCGTTATTGCTTAACTTTTGATTTTCTCACATATGAATAATTTAATGTCTACTGAAAACTAAATTGTTTAAATTGCTGAGTTGCACGAAAGCAAAGAAGATCCAAAATGTTGACTATTAAAATACAACTTTTAATTATTTTAAGAAAGCACAGAGCTAAAATATAGACGAGTTTTCAAATTATTTAACACTAAAAATATATAATTATACAGTCTTGGTAAATCTTGGAATTACAATTTTTGTCTAGCTATAAAAATCAACATGTCATGCCACATAAAGATGCCATAAAGTTGCCATGCCACAAAGATTCTCATACTCCAAATGGCGTTTCTAAAAATATTTGTTGTTGTAAATATTTTCTAATTAGCAAATATAAGACTTGAATATGGACATTAAGCAAATCCAAACTAGACCGTCCATTTTTCTTGTTGAACATACGTAGGCAACTCACCAAATTAAACAATTTGCGCATGAAGAAGATAACAACTAAAACTCAGTATAAAGCAATATAATATATAAAGCAATTGTAAGACAGCAATAATAATAAAACTGCCGACTGCGCAATACAACACAGATGGGAAAGCGCGACTTTGTTTAAAGTTTAATATTGTCTTTTCTTCTGCATCTCTCAAGAAGTTATCCGTAATCTAAACGATAACATTTTTTATATGAGAGATTTGCGTGAAAGCGCCTAAAGCCATGTCTTTTTATCCTTTGGGAACAAGGTAAACCAGTTTTACATTTTGACGTAACAGCCTGTGTAGTACTAATTTTTAATCAGCTGAAAACTAGTGCAAACGAGCCTTTCGGCAGGGATGAGGGAAGCGATCTTTAAAATTTATTAACGCTTGCTTCAAAACTATGTGAGATGTATATGTTCGAGTTTAGTGCGCTCGTGGCCAGGATATTTATCTACGATTATCCAGCTCCCTTGACACTTCGTCTGACGGAGACATGAGCAAGTATATATTTCAAGTTTAAAGTTTCTATGCGGAAAACATGTGGAATATTGCAAGAAACCAATATAGAGTATATTAAACTCCATAAAAAAATGAACGCTACAAAAGTTAAGGAAAAAAATTTAAAATAAAATAAATAATTAAGCAAAAACATTATTTATGTATAATATTAAAAATAAACAAAGAAAGAATGTTTGTCTTACGCATACCGAAGATTACATACCCTTGTAGAGCGGAGTTAATCTGACATCTGTATTATTGCTTGGAGGTTCTTTCTGGATTGAAAGACAGACGTGTTATTTAAAGCTCAATTTTCGATTTGCACTATGGCAGCTATGTGATTTAGTGGTCCGATTTGATCATCTCCGACCTATGTTCTGCCATCAGCAAAAAGACGGATTTATACCCAGTTTAATCAAGAATGCTTTTAAGCTTCTGCTCATATTACTTTATGGGATCGAAGACGTATCCTTCAACGCATCTCAAAATTGACAACAAAATTAAAATACCCTCTACAAGGATATAACTAGAAAACATTAATACATTAATTAAATAGTTGATAAAATAATTTAAGGCGACAAACAACTCGTGCTACATTGTGAAAATAAAATTAACTTTTACCATAAGCTATAATAATATTAGGAATAAATTATTTATTTATCGCTTTCAAGCCGGCTCAGAGCAGCGGCTTTTAAAAGTAAATAGCACTTTCCTTTCCAAAAATGTAAATAGACAGTAAGTGTGTTACAAGTGCACAGTGCAAATGTAAATAAATATTAAAAATGTTTGCTTCAGCAGCTCATAGTTTTGAGTCCGGCATGAATCAATTTCTGACTCCATTTAGCCTCGAAGCAAGCGGAAAAATTAGTAAAAGATCAATTTTATTAATTAACCCCAACAACAACAAGTGAGAACGTTGCAGTCCAACGAAACCGACTGCGAAATGCTCTGATAACAATAAGCAATAAGCTTTTGAGAATATTGGGTCGGAAATGGGCGTGGTTCTTAGTAATATACCTTCCAAGTTTGGTAACTGTAGCTCTTAAATAACGGGAGATATAGGCTTTCGCGGTTTTTAAGGCGGGAGTGTGCGTAGTCTATAAATTATTTTTCGCTTTCGGAAGGGTGTTACTACCAATATATCTTTCCAATTTGGTGACTCAAAAAAGGCTTTCAAATTGTGTGACACACATGCTTTTATCGATTCACACCTTCAGGAATATCGGTTATGGGAGCCGATCCTTAATGGGAACTACCGAAAGCAATTGTACAAATTTGGTGAGTCTAGCTTACAAGTTGTGGACTATATGCGCATTTCAGCTTTTTAATGAGTTTTGAGTAAAAACGTTTAACATGTTCAACATATTCTTGCGACTGTGAATACGAACAGTACGAGAATATTAATCTTGTCGATCCCCTGTTTTCAACGGCTACTACGAACTATGCACCCTACCGCGAATACGTATATAAAATATAACTCACTCCGCTCCAACATTAATTATTAATGTATTCTCCAGCTCTTTGAATGAATATAATCGTTATGCAAAAACACAATAAACTAGTGTAGATTATGAGCGTTAAGTACCAAATCAAGGGGCGTCCCAAATTTTCCAAAAAGAATGAAAACAGGCATCGTATACACATTACAATATGAGCAGTTGATCTAAAATATATTTATAATCAGGAGATAAACTGACTCATTAAGATAGGAAATATTGAAATCGATTTATCGGAAATAGATTTTTATCGATTAGAGGGATATAGGATGACTTTTGCTTGCAACTTATATAGCCTCGTGATCATGCAGATAGACAGACGTACAAATGTATGTAGATGCATCGACGAAATTGATGATGTATCATTTCGCGCCGTGCTAATTTTGTAATAATTTATTAACTAAAGAATAAACAATGAAGTTTTTGAGCATTTTGCATAGCCCCTTTCCAATTTGTTTATTGCAGACTCCTAATTTTATCCTGAAATGGAACTTAGCCCTACCCTCCCCACCACGCCGCCGCCTCCCTCTCTATACTAAACCATGTTTTTCCCACCTGTTTTCAGCTGGTATAAAAGTACTAGCACGTTCTAAGCAGTCGGTAATGTCTACCTGCAACTGTCTAACTTGATAAATAAAATCTCTCTCTCTCTCTGAGACAAAAATAATATGTTTTAGTTTGCAATATGCAAAGAACAATCGTTTGTCAATAATTCTTAAAAACTTACAGAAAGTTTGCAGAAAAATAGTCATATACACAGAGGGAAATGTCTGCAAGGATGGCATAAGCATATTTTTCGATCAATGAAGCGTTACACATTTCTCCACAAATTATACAATCCTGTGCAAAGTTTTAAACCACGAATAAAAGCTTCAGAAACTATAATAACGTCCCGCCAACGCTTTACCTTCTCGAAATAAAACAAATTAAAAAGTGTAGAAACCTAATATCCTTACAGGTATGCATATATATTTATTAAATTGCCTGTTTTCCTGATACAATATTATTTATATACATATGTATATGTATATATATATTAAAATCATCCCCAATGTACAAATATTAAGCAAAACATACAAATATTTAAATAAAAATTTATTTCTTGAAAAAAAAAAAAGTCGCGAACCCACCACTTATTCTTAGCGCAGTTTCGGTCATGAGCAGAAATAATTTGGTTAGCATCGTATGTATATGAATATATAGACATACACATTATTTTAGCAAACTCTTTCTCATCTGCTTATATTAATACTGTAAGCTATAAAAAAATCAATTTATAAAACCATAAACTTAGACAGTAATAATGTGTATACTACTTACCTTGGTTCATATTATATATTGTTTTTATATTGAGATAGTTTTAAATGATTCTTGATAATTTGTTAAGCTAGTTTACGCACCGCAAGCTTTGTTTTATATTTAAGTAAGTAAATCCTAATTGTCATTTATTTTAAGCTCAACATATCGTGTCCAAAGTGTCTGGTGAGAAAGTAACAACAATAAATCAATAAAAAAACTAATACAATAATAAGCCAACGTTAAAAGGAAACTCAACTTACATAAATTAAATATATATTTTGCAACAAAATATGTCAAATAAATAATAATAAAGTCCAGCTAAAAAATTACAAACAAGGAACATGAACCGAACAAAAATTATAATTGCAATTCCAAAATAAAATTATAAATATTTAATATAATTCAGTTTGGTAATTCATAATTAATGTCCAACAGAGTTTAAAACGGATTTTGTGTGTTCACACTCTGTACTAACAGTTATAATGGGCAGCTTTTATTGCTTAATTCGCACGCAGAGTCGATGTGTATTTGGCTAACATTGCTATAAGCACACCTCCTTAATTCGAATTTCAACTTTATTTATTTTATTATTTATTTATTTAATGTCAACTAAAGTCAGTCGACACAAAAAATAAAAAAAAGTAAAAAAAAAAATGATATTAAATTCATTGTAAGATAACATTTAAAATTATACATACATATACATGTATGTATGTAAATTAAAAAATAAGAAATATTTATAAGATTTTTGGGGGTATTTGCATGCAAATTGGTCCAACATTTGTTGAATAATTTTGGAAAACCCAGAAAAAACCCAATCAGATCAAATATTAATAAGAATTACTTAAGGCGACATAGGACGTTTAAAATGGAATTGATTACGTGAGTCTGTTGTAATCATTACAAAGTACTCGAAACGGTTCATGCAAAGAATAATTTGTAGTACAACGATTAAGAGAACATGGGAAGAAGTATCGAGAAGGTCTAGAGGGAACAGAAAAATTTATTTGGCTCATCAACGCAGCTGAATCGGTTTCATCATTTAGTAATTTACCTACAAACATAACACCTAGCATAACACGACGATTAGTTAAGGGATGGTTAATAAGGAGCAGTCTATGGGTGTATGGAGGCAGTACACCCCAGTCAAAGCGACGAAGAGCAAAAAGTAAGAAACTCTTCGGCACAGATTCCAATCTATCTGAATATGATATTGCGGAGACCATACACAAGATCCAAATTCCCGAATTGGACCTACAAGAGAAGTGAAAAGTATCTTGGTCGTATAAGGGTCATCAAATTCCTTTGACCAACGCTTAATAAAACCAAGAACTTGAAATGCTTTGTTGACAGTGAATTTAATATAACTATCGAATACTAACTTATGATCAAGATGTACACATAAATCATTTACTTAATTCAGTCTATCAAGTGGCATCCCACTCAGCGTGTATTTAACAATATGAGGAGAGATACCATAAAATTACATAACCTTACACTTAGAGCAGTTCTAATGGAGCAAATCCATTTTACAAGTAAAAGTAAGTCCACCTGCAATAAGCATTGATAGGTTATATCATTATACGTCAGGCACAACTTGCATACATCAGCATACATTAGTACTTTAGAATGCAATATTATGGAAGGAATGTCATTAACAAATAGATTAAAAAGCACTGGATCCAAATGACTACCCTGGGGTACCCCAGAGGTAACTAGGATAAGTTTAGAGCTTAATGTTTTGAATACAACTTTTTGAGATCTGTTACTCAGATACTTAGAAATCCATGTAAGAAGGTTGGTAGGATATCCAATAAGGTTTAGTTTATGAAGAAGGAGATAATGGTTAACAGAATCAATGGCCTTACTGAAGTCTGTATGAACGACATAGGCTTGCATTTTATTCTGAAATCTTTGATCACAAGGGAAGTAAATTCAAAAATGTTAGTGGTAGTAAGCACACATTTGAAGAAACCATGCTGGAAAAGTGAAATAATAGACCTTCATAAGTGTTGTAGTTGAGTTGTTACTATTTTCTCAAATGCCTTAGATATTGCGCACAATTTGGAAATACCTCTGTAGTTTTTTTCATCAGACTTTGAGCCAGTTTTATGGAAAGGAATAATAAAGGGTTCTTTCCAAATAGCGGGAAAAGAACAAATATCAACAAAGTAAATAATTTAAGTAAAGTTTTGCAAAGAGACTCAGAACAGTACTTGAGTACACATCCCGGGACTTCATCTGGACCTGGCGAATACCCAGGCCTGAGTGAGTGTAGGTCGCCAAGAAGTCACTTTTCAGTGATCACTGGACCAAAAATGCAATTAGATCTTTAAGCAAGGTAAGAATATGTAGATTGTAAATATAATGTTATATATTCACGAAGTAATAGAACTGCCTAGGATCCCTTGCAAATTGCAGCTTACATCGACGAACGTAATTGTTAGTGAGTTTATGGTCGTATAAAATATTTATATTGCAATATCCATATTGGTGCATGAATTTAAATTCTGACAAATCAATGTATAATAATAATTGATTAAGTTTGAAGAAATCTGCTTCACGGAAGCAACGATCCTTACGTGTAGAATCCGTTGCTACAAAAGGCACAAGAGTTAGCAGCTCTATAATGATAAGAATGCTCACGATAAAGTGGATCACAGTGAGAGATAATACTACAAGTAGGATCTGATATAAAAGTTAAGTCAAGTAAACGGTCATTACAGTTTCGAATAGGGTTAACTCTAGACAGTGGCAACTCATGAAGCTCATCAATAAACTCATTCGAGCTGAGTGGCACCAATACATTTGGTGCAGCGGACCATATAATATCAGGAAGATTAAAGTCTCCATATACAATCAAATAGTCTCTATCAGAAAGCGTAGAGGAAATATATTGAATAGCTGATAGATGATTTAGATAGATAAAGACATCTGATTGAGGTGGAATGTAGGAACACGCAATAAATAATTAAAGTACTTATAAATTCAATGTCTAGAGAGAATGGAGATAAGAAATAATCTAACCCAGCATCAGAATTAAGAGCAATCTATTAGAAAATATTGAATGGTTGGAAATTTCAGGCTTTAATCATTTTTCGGTAAATACTAGACTATCAAATTCAAAAGAAAGACTGTCAACATATCGTTTAGAAAGTTTAGTCTTAAAACTTCTAACATTCTGATAAGCTAGAGAAAGAGAGGATTTTAATCTTTGGTACAACATTAGAAGAAGAAGCACCAGAAGGATCTAGAGGCAGTCTAATAGGAGCCCGAATACATTTTTTATTTGTATGCTCCTTTATTACTAAGCCATTCGCCAGAAATTAGCACAACAAATTGTGCCAATACCTCAGCCGGAACACTTATTTTAAAAGAGGAGATTTTTCTTTCATAATTAAATTTAAATTTTGTTAATGTTTTGTTTTAATATCAACTGCTGACCAGTATCAATAGTAGTGTTAGTGGTGTAAGGGGAAATGACCGCACCGGAGCCAATAAATTTGGTTCCCGACGTAAAGCAGGCTCCGTCGATCGCTTCTGCTTAAGAGGCTCAGTTTTACACTATTAAATTGATATCAAATGAAATCGACCTTTGGGTCAGCCTGGTTCTTTCAGTTTTTTAAGTAACAAGCAGACATGTTTAATGAAAAAATGAATATGCTCGAAAAGAAGACAACTATACAAAGATTTGGCACTGCACAGAGAAAATAACAAAAACTAAAAGCACACAGCAAGTTGAATAGGAAACAACAACACCAAGCTTTAGCGCTGCACAAATAAACTACGAAAATAGACAAAACTTTCAACAGCTAAAACAATAATAAGCCCACGAAAATCGAGAGAGCGAGAGTAACGAAGCGCACACAAAAACATCTATAACAACAACAATACACAGCGCAAAGTATGTATGCACGTAGCTTTGTCTAGTAAAACGCTCAACGAATCCGTGAGAACGAGAGCAAAAAGCGCACACAAAAACAAAAACACAACGCAGCTGTTAACCGCGCACTGTATATATACACACATACATATATATGTATGCACAAAGATTTTTATGCTAATCAGAAAAATTACTGACAGAAATCCAAATCACCAAAGTATTCACAGACAAATTAACAAGAACACAAGCAAAAACAAAACGAGAGAGTTACTATTAAATACACGATAAGATTAATTAATATTACCATCTGAACACATCACAGCAAAAACACAACCGATAACAAAGGAGACGAAGCAGTCGCGCGTAACCGACTGCAAAATACTCTGATACCATAAGTAGTACAATTTGATTTCAGGTGGGTGTAGCCCAGAGATACCGACCTTTGAAGGAGGTTACCTACAAGTGTGGCTTTAAAATTACTAATTTACCTTCCAAGTTTGCTAACTATATAAATTAAATAGGGGGATATATGGGCTTTTATCGCATTTGGTGTGGGAGTTGGTGTGGTTCAAATTTCAGATATTTTTGGATTTTTGAATCGTGTTACTAGCCGTTAACCATTTTAATTTGGTGACTCTAGCTTTCAATTTGTGTGAGATAAATGGTTTTTATCGATTTCCACCAAAATGTGTATCGATTTGGGCAGGCGTAGTCGGCGTGGCCATTCGATTTGTTTATAGAGTTTGGGGAGTTACCAGTTACATTCAGTTACATTCAGTTACTTTCAAAATTTATCGACTCTAGCTTACAAATTGTGGAAAATATACTCATTTCAGATATCTAGAGCCGAGCGTGCTCGGAAAATGTATATGTTGACCTTTTATAGGACGTTATAAGCAAGTTACCTTTCACGTTTTGTGACTTTGTCATTAAAATTGGGGGAGATATGCGGTCAGAGACTATAAGAGGTAGAGACTTCAAATTTAAAATATAGGTTCTCGTATACCAGGCGCAGATCAAGTTTGCTTTATTTTATCGATAACTGCCGCCGTTTCTTGAAGGTCGGTACATTTCGATTTCCGATAGTATCAAATGCTACAATTATGAGGGCAGAATCTTGTTATTAAAACATAATATGCATATGTGTATTATTGAGCAACTGCCCAAACTTTATCAAGGTCGGATAAGAAACACTCAAGTTATAGTCAATATGTTTCTGTGTGTATTTTGCAGAGACCCGTTACCCCGTTACGATTGCGTGTACGTAAATATGGCATGTATGAATATTCACGTGTTTGTCATCAGAGCGCACTTGCAGACCTGCTCACATTTTGGTGCAAAGCATTTTAAAGGGAAATTTTCCAATAAAACTAGAATATATTTAACAACTGGGTTCAGGGTATATCGTAACGAGCTCACTCGACTACAGAACTCTTACTTGTTTTTTACTCTTCAGTGCCTGTGCTTGCTAAAAGAAAAGGCTGCACTTGCATTTGGGTGCGAAACTTTATATAGGGAAATTTGCCAATATTTTTAGAACATATTTAACAGCTGCGTTCAGGGTATATCGTAGTCGAGCTTACTCGGCTACATAAATCTTACTTGTTTATTCAGCGTTTTTGAGCAATGTTCGTCATGCTGTCTGTCCGTCCCTAGAGATAGAGACTTAAAACTTGTACATTTACGGGTACGTCCCCACGTCAAAGTGTTAAGATTGGGTGATACGTCCATTAGGATTCTAGGAAATCGATCAATTCGATAAGACCACATAACTCCCACAATTTTAAGACTAAAGTCACCAATTTTGGTAGATAAGTTGTTGGTCATGCCCTTCGGTCATAATGAGCGAAGTTACCGGAATCAAGATCAACAAGATAGAGTCTGCGCGATACGACAAGGACAAAGTGAGTTTTAGCGGGCACAGACCAGTATATGTTCCAAGTTTCAAGTCCCTACCTCTAAGGGTGTCGAAAAAAGTTGCGTTCATACAGACGGACGGACGCACAGACAGCAATCATACACAAAAATAAAACAAACAAAAAATGTATGGAATCAATTGAATTATTAAAATTATTAATGTTAATTTTTTTAAAATCTAAATACCTTTCGAAATTTGTGTTAGATTTTAAGCTCTCAATTTATATTTAATTTATATTAAATATATTAACTTTAGTAAACAATAAAGCCATGAAGGATCCGCGAAAATAAAATTGAAAATGTACAGCGCTTAAAAAAATTGGAATAATTATAGTGTATGTATATGGGAGCCGGCCGAGATGATTTAATGGAATAGAATTTTCATTTTTGGGTATTTCTCATATCTCACATTCAGAGATTCAAGGTTGGGAAGGTATAGACGGCAATTATCGATCACCAGCTCAGATCCCGCTAAATTTAGTAGACAGTCAAGTAGGTATCAGAAACTTCCCCTTTAATAGTAATAACTGCTTTTGATTTTTTTATTTGTGCATTTCGAAGTCTAGCACTTCCTATTTGGTTCAACAGAGACTCAATAATAAACATGCATTATGTAATAAAGCCATAGGACACGACAGTCCCACCCCATTCTCCCGAAAGATCTAAGGAATCAAAGGGTCCCGAACTCCGCTGTTATCCAGTGGCTCCCTTGTATGTTGTATTTTTACAAAGTAGACAGTAGGCAGTTTGTTCCATTACAAGCGTCACTATTCGATTCGATATAACCATGTCAGTCTATGTTCTTTTTTGTGTATAAACAGATTCCCTTAACCTTAAGGTTAAAACTTGATATATATCCCTTTTTTCCGCAGGCAGTACATATTTCGAAGCCGACCGGATCGGACACAAAATTATATAATTGCCATAGAAAACATCGAAATAAAAGTTTATTTAGTTCACCAGTCGTGAAACAGAAAACATAAGCTGTATGAAAAACGATGAGACGACGTTCAGTTGGTTAGCATAATTGCTTGGAATTCGTTTAGCAGCAGGTCAGTGAATTGATTCACTGCCACCTCGTGAGTCTCCTCGCCAGCAGCGTAGGCTGCATTGTGCTTGCCAATGCGCTGATTGTTGCTCTTGAATATCTGCTTGCGTAGCTGATCCTCGCTGCTATTTGCGTAAGTCTTCTCGAACTCAACCTTGAAGGGATCGAACTCTGCCTCAAGCACATCCTGGTAGCTGATGGCTCCAATGCATCCAACGATGGAAACCAGCACAGAAATTGCAATTGCTACTTTCATGTACAACGTTGCACCGTTTGATTTATATGATTTGAATTCGTCCCGCAGAAATCTAAAAATGCATATACGGCATGTGGCACGCCCACCTCTGCCCCCAAAGGCCCCGCCACTAAAAATTTGAAATGGCTATATCATCTGCAGTTTTTAAGTTAGTGCCTGCACCCATAATCGCCAAAGTCGATATTTTTAGAAAGTGTAAGTCAATAAATCTGCACATCGCCCACAATTTTAAACGTGGAAGATAACTTGTTGGCAACTCCATGTCGATACACATGTTAAATCGATAAATCGATGAGTCACCCAATTTGAAAGATAAATTGCTCGTAACGCCTTTAAAAAATCCGGAATAAACATTTTTTGGATAACGTCCACTCCCGCCCTTAAAAACGATAAAAGCGCACAATTTAAGAGATACAGTTACCAAACTCGGAAGGAAAATAACTAGGAACCTTCTCTATAATTTTTGTTCAACCCTGTTCTGTGGCACCTGTTATTAGATGATATGACTTATTGGTATCAGAGTATTTCGTAGTCGATTACGCCCAACTACGACGTTCTCTCTTGTTAAAATTATGAAAGTGTATGAAATGTGTAAAATGTATGTGTCTGCATGCGTTGTCATATGCTCTTAGACAGTCTCACACCGGCTTGATCTCTGGACGCACCGAACTTAGTCGCTCGAGCTGGATAACCAAAATGAATATAGGCACATCAACAACAAAAGTCATTTTCACCTTCCTCTACAAAAGCGATATACTTGATGGTGTACATTGATACAACCATATATTCCGCACAACTCGAAAGCTAAAGTCGTCAAATTCGAAATTGCAGCTACACTAGTATAAGCGGTATATATGCGTTACTGACTGCGAAATACTCTAATACCAAACAGTAATACCATCTGTGTCTTTATCTAATTGCAATCATCAATTTTATGGATTTCTTAGTGTCCTATTGTCTGACGCGGGCACAGACCAGCATATGTTCCCAGTTTCAAGGCTCTAGCTTTAAGGGTGTCGAAAAAGCTGTCATCATACGGACGGACAGTCGGACATTGCACAAAACCAGAGTATATTGGACACCTTCGGTATCAAAGCATAACAACTACTACACAATGTATATTTTTAACAACTTATAAAGTGGAAAAAACATTCGAGCTTATATCTCCTCAATTTTAGAGATTGAGCTACCAAATTTGAAAGACACTTTAATGATTATTCAATAGTCGAGGCATATCCTTCTCCGGCCGCCCATCTCCAGTGCCTATAATAACGTTTTCTTCTACTTGTGATCTGTTGGTATAACACTGGTATCAAAGATAACAACGCTCTCTATTGTTTAATTGAATCAATTGAAGCTTCTTAATTACTTATTTATAATCCACTTAGTGTATTTTACTAAGGTCATAAATATCTTATCTGGAAGTTGGTTTGCAATTGTGGATCTTACTATGTTTTAATTTCATTTCAGTATTACACGTTGTCAAAACATGTTTTTTTATAATTTGTCTTCTTTCTTGGCGAACTTGGAAATAAACGCGTTCATTTACATTCATATGTATTAACATTTATACACGCCATCATTGATATCGAAGCACTGCAGAATACACCACACTCTCGCGAATCGATCAAATGAAATAAACTTTATCGCGGAGTAGGCGAGAATTTATATTGCATATAGACAAGGATCTCGGCGATCCTTGTGTTCATACAGACAGACATGGCTTTATCGAGTCAGATGTTGATCCTGGTAAAGAATATATGTCCATTATAAAGTCGGAGGTGATTCCTCCTGCCTGTCACTTAATTTTGCTCAAAACTTTTATACCCATTTAACCCATTTTTAATGCATTCAGGGTATAACAAATACAGGCAATTTCTTTGTAAATGTAGTTCGATCATTGAAAACGTCATTAGTGAACTATTTATATTCGTCGACTCTAGTAGGGAGCAAATATTAGAATTTACCTTTCAAATTTGGTAAGTTTTTCTAGCTCTAGTTCTACTTGTGGAAAATATAATTAAAATAAAATTAATATTATATTATATTACAATCTAATTTCCAAGTTTAATGATTCTAGCTTTAAAATTCTAGGAAACATGTGGTTCATACCATTTAAACGTATCTATGTTATCGATTTCCCAACCGAGGAACTTTTGCAGATGGTGGTTGCTGTAGCTTAACTTCGTGAACCATTGAGTTGGGCGTGCCAAGAGGTATAGCGGGAGGAACTTTCGTATGACAATAACATTTCGCTGCTCTTTTCACATGGTAAATGGAATTCTAGCAGGAATCTCCGAATTGATAGCCCCTTTTAGTGTTTTTACGCTTTGGAAAATTATGAGCAAGGTACTATTAAGTTAGCTGCCATATTTACAATTAGTCGAAAGATTGGTTGTTGTTTAATAAACTTTTATATTAGTATATATGTATGTAGTAAACACATATGTTTATTATGTGTATAATCATTTTGTAAATTTCCTTACTTGGCAAGGGATGGAAATATATCGTTCTTTCCTAAATTCTTAATTTAATCTAATCACTAAGTTTTCTTATATTTGTTCCTTTGCAATGTGGTCATAGTGCAAATTACGTCATTTTGCGCCACATGTCAATGTAACACAAAAACCAAATATTGGGGATGTAGCTTGTGAATCAATCAGCTGTTTCCGATACGCAGAGAGCGAAGGTAAAGAGAGAAATTAAAGAGAATGCATTCATTTAAATGCAATCAAGTGGCAAGCTTTTCAGACAAAGCTAACTGGAGGACTTGCTCAGAGCTTTAGTACGAAAAAAGTTCTAAAAAGCATATCCGAAAAGCATGGGCGCAACAAAATCAGCAGTCTCCGGTTCTCTCTTGTATTTGTGAACCGAAAGAAAACTGTGCCACCTACATGAAAACAGAAACTTGGACATCAACGCTCAGTTCGGGTCGTGTTTGCAATACAACAGCACTGCGAAAACGGATAAAAAGTTCACATTGTCATACCAGCGAAAAGGGCAAAGTATAGGCGGAGTAATTTCGACAATACCTCTCTCTACATGGAAATCGCTCTAAGAGAGTTTATTCTAAGGAAATCAACAAAATACAACACGGTAGTCAAAGAACAATGCATATATTTCATCCACATTACTGACCCTTAAAAAAAGTTACTGACAAAAATATAAAAAGCATACTTTCTTTCCTATTTGTGTTTGTATTTATAACTTTCTCTTTTTGACTTAGGTTAGTTAATTTGTTGTTGCGTTCGGGTACTTCGTGAGTGTTCGTACATTAAGTGAGTTATGTAAAGCGTGTTTTGGTGTGGTGCACTGGGTGAGAATCTGAAGTAACGAAAGCATCTACAATGATGTGTGTGCACTAGGCAACAACACAAATGCGATAAAAATAATAGAAGTCAATTATTAACTATAATAAAATGTTTAAAGTGGAAATTTTAAAGTGAAATAATTAAACAAATTCTTTCTGTATTATAATACAACAGATTATACGTAAAACAAATAAGCACTTGGTAAATTGGATAATTAATTAAAAATATAAAAAAAAAAATTTAAAAAAATTACAAGAATTTGTCTTTGTCTAGCATTTTATTACATTTTTAATGTCACAAATCAACATAAATTATGCCAACTTTGACCTGAATTTTATATACATACTGTTCCTGAAACTCTAAAATTTGGGAGTTAATTTCAAGTATTTCATGACTGGGAAAACATTTTGGTCCTTCTATCAATGTCAGAAATATTTACTTATCGTATTAAACAAATGTTTATAAAAACGGAAACAAACAACCCT
Source organism: Drosophila anomalipes (assembly GCA_035041615.1). Lineage (NCBI taxonomy): Eukaryota > Metazoa > Arthropoda > Insecta > Diptera > Drosophilidae > Drosophila > Drosophila anomalipes. The sequence goes on from JAWNKZ010000166.1 coordinate 116,866, forward strand.
CGTGCGAATCAATTGCACTATTTTTATTTTTAGTGCACTTTTCTTTCAATATTAGTGTCAAGGTGCAGTCTATGCACAGAAAAATAGAGACCAGGCAAAGACGAACAACAACTATAACGACAGCAAATACAACAACGACAGCAGCAAAAACAAATTGCAAAGATTTCGGTCGCCACCAAAGCGAGACAAAAGTTTTCGGGCGAATGTTGCGAATCCAACGACAAAAGCAAAGCCAAATACTCAATACGAAGCGAACCAAAAGGCGTCAGTAGAAACAAGTATCAAGAAATAACAGCAAAAGGAACAAGTAAGACGACTCTAGTTGAGAGAGGCAGAGTAGAAATAATCCTGTCACAACCTCCGAATAAGTATTATGTACATATGTACTAATTTACTGGCTCCTTACATATCCCATATACATTTACATAACTTTATTATACCCAATTTAATCAGGATACAGGGTATAAAATGATAAAAATATTAAAGACGGCGTGCACAAGACTCGTCTTTGTGTTATTATTCATAAATATATATATATATATATATGCTAATTAATTAATATTTCCATGTCTGTCCATTTTTGTTCTCTGGAAATATCAAAATAATTTGATTTTAAGACAGAAAAAACATCAATTTCGCTGAAAACTCCAAAATTATTTGATTTTAATACAAAAAAACACATCATTAGCTTGCTCAATCTTAATTCTAAAGGTGTAGATACTGCTTTACAGATTAGCGAACCCCTGAATCTTAAAAGTACTCTGACGGTCTAGCTTTCAAGCGCAAAAGCTTGGGTTTATCCGGGATATAAGTATGGGTTAGCAAATTTAACTAAGTCTATAAATAAATGAATTAATTTAATCAATATTACTTTAAGATATTTAGCACAATGAGCTAAGTATGCTTCGAGTGGGTCGGTTGTGGGGAGGGGTAAGGGGGTATCATCTCTTGATAACAACCGCCATAACCTATAACTTTAATATATTAAAACCATCTGCATTTATTTCATATTTCTCATAGATAATTTGACCTTATACTAGCTCATATGTAAAATACCCCTTCATATAACCTATTAGAGGGTATACTCTAAAAAACAGCAACTAAGCGAGGGTATGCAAGGTCCTAGTCTCAACTTACTGACGACCCACTTTGCTTAAATTACGAGCTGCACGCAAAAGCACCGAACTGAAAACCACACACGTTGGCTTAGAGACCTAACCAAGCGTCAGTCAGTCAACTCATTCTCTCAGTATTTGTCTGATGGACAGCCTTATGAGTCAGCGCTATGTCGCACATTGCGTGTCGAGCTGGGTGGAGCCAACCCAGAAATAAATATAAAATGATGAGAATGGGGTGTCGAGAGCGCACGCGAGCGAGACGTGTTGCATATTTTCGGGCTTCTTGTTTGAAGGCAGACAAGAATGCGTTGCATTCCTATTTATCTACCTTTAGTAATAAAAGGTCAAATAAATATAGAACTATGTTTACATGATCAACTGATCATACAGTGGTGGCCACAAATTTAAGAGGTCGAAATATTAACAAAAACAGTGCATAAAAATGGCTTGTACAAATATGTCTTCGAACATAAATCCAACTAGTAAAAACGCTGCAGTCGTAGCAAACTAACTTTTCAATTAAATTCTCTTATAACAGTGCAACACCAGCTGAAAACTCATCGAAGAGTCTTCTTGCTGCAGTGGAATTGGAAAAAATATTGTCTACCTTTATAAATTTGATTACTGGTCTGGAAATTTTTAGCTAGTATTATGTGCAGGGTGCCAGTTATCCTCAACTTCTTGTTATGGAGTACAACAACGAAATAACGGTAATATTATCCCTTACTTAGGCACACAAACATTAACCACATTTGTTTTGAGCAGATAGTTAAACAACGCGAGAGCCAAAATGCTGTCAATTTTGATACGTCTTGGTATGGGACAGTCGCCAAAAATGTACTCATAAATCACAATGTCCTATATAACCACAGTTTTAGAATTAAAGCGACCAAATTTATGGGGTAGATTATATAAATTGTTCTACATTATTACAGCTACAGACTTGAAACTTAAAATATATATTCATCTGTACCCGGGTCAAACAAAGTGTTATAATTTCGCTTCAACGATAAATCGATAAAATAACACATATTTCCAACAATTTTAAAGCTTGAGTTACCAAAATGTAAACGCTGATAGCTTTTGGAGTCTTAGGCACTGAAAGAAAAACGATATCTTCGAAAGTTTTGAAGCTGACGATATTTTGAAAGTCTATTACCCATTATAAAGATCGAATTTAAAGGTAGATTCCATACATAACAGCCCGTATCTCCCACAGTTTTAAAACTAGAGTGTGTCTACTCAACGTTTTAATTATAGTTGTACGACAACGCATATCATTATTATTAGAGGAATTGAAGATGATAGTCGGAGCCTTGGTGATGCTATGCCTTGATCGAGTGCTGGGTGTTAGGTGCGAAAACTGCGGATCATAGTTATTCCTATCACTTAAATTACTGACTGCTTCAATTGTGGAAAGACTTTTGGTACAGATAGCGGAAAGACCGATTTTTTTTTTTTTTTTGGTTTTTTGTTTAATATCCGTCATGCTGCCCGTCCGTGTGAGCCATCCTTCATTCATTACAGCTTCAGAAAAAAAAAACATAGAGCACAACGTACATGGTGACTCTTAGGTATGCTGATATCCTTTAGCAACAACTTTTATTTGTAAAATTAAATTCATATTGTTACGAAGGTACTTACATCCAATCATTGTGTCAATACTTTTAACCTGAGGTCCCTTATTGCCTACTTGTTTTTTAATTTAGTTTTCTCTTGTTTCCTTTATTTTTTATTCTGTAGATTTCAAGCCTATTGCAAATAAAGATTTTTATTCTCTGATACTGAAGGGATGAGAGTATTTTGGTTTTGTACAATGTTGTCTGCCCGTCTATATGCACTCAACTTTTTTTGACACCCATAAAATTAGAGACTTAAAACTTAGAAAAAAAATACTTGTCTGTACCTGCGACAGACAAAGGGTTTCAATTTTTGTGGACGTACCTCCCCACAAGCAATAAAACCACATTTCACCCACAAGCTAGAGTCCCAAAACTAAGTTGGTGTCTTGTTGGCGGCATCATCATCAACATCAGTACTGACTACGCCTACCTCTGCTACCCTCAGATCAAATCGGAAATGGCTTTATCTTCCACTATTTGTGATCTAGACTCACCAAATTTGGAAGTAAATTACCAATAACCACTTTCATCAGTCAAAGAATATACATATCGGTTAATTTAAAGCTAAAGTCACACAACTTGTAAGGTAGATTGGCGACATCCTCCAAATATTGATATATATCCAAACCACTACCACCTTACATATGCAGATATCTTCAACAATAGATAAGTTAGAAACCCGAAATGCTCAAGGGATATTCCCAGTACCTCGCTTTAAAGATCAATAAACCACTTCCGCTCCCTGTTAGTTTAAATCGATAAAACATCCTTCAAAATGTGGAAAAAAGTTTTCGGGCCAAGCTAACTCCCGCCCCTAAAATCCCAAAAGCCAAGATTACAAGGAATCTCGAATATTGGTAATATTTTCATGTCCACCAAAAATGGGAAGCTAATATATATAAATTGCCTCTCCCTATATCACCTACAGATAAAGAGTCTTTATCACCTGTTATCAGCCAGAATTACTTTGGTAACATAGTAGATTATCCTCGTATGCAAGGTTCTCATTTGTCTTTATTACTTTTTATATCTTTGAACCGTTTTAAATTTTTTAGAGTTTAGTTTCAGTGTATTCTGTTTAGTTTAGTCGAGCGCAGAAAGGTTTATCTCCTACTTTTTTCAACTTTTTCAGATATTAAGTGTTTGCCTGATGACCTAACCTCTACGAGCATGGAACTTATTTGCAATGCAATTACCAAATTACGGAGCGGGACTATTAACAAAAGCTGCTATTATATATTTAAATGAATGTGAAAAGCAAATTGATGTAATATTTATGAGAGGGCAAGACTGTGCCCTGCTTCAATCTGTTAAAATATGTTTACTTTTACTATATTAGAAACCAGCGACTTCGCGTTTACTTTCAGTTTTTAATTTGAGAAACAAAAAGTGCTTCTCTACTCACAAATTCAAGCACGTTACTTTTGCAAACGTACTTGTCGAGTTAAGGATAAAAAAAAACACAAGCAACACTGTTTTAAAAACAATAAGATTAAGATTCGAACCATGATACAGCAATATAGACGGTCACGATATTAAAATATTACTTTATTTTACACATAGATTTCAAACTTTTAACCTTAAAAATATATGAACGGCGATTAAAATTTATATAATACAAGTGCAAAATAAAACCAAAAATGGAAAACCCAAACGTTGAAAATGACAAGTGAACAAATTTTTTCGAACCTGGGACCAATGCTGACGAGCTCATCTGCGAGAAAGCGCTTGCCGCATCTACTTTGACAATTAATGCATTAAACAAATATATTTCTAATAGCAACTGTTGTTTTTTGTATTTGCTAGCTATGGCTATAAAATTCAGATTTTCGAGGTTTTTTTTGAGGCGAGGGACGTCTTTTCTAAGAAACGTTAATATGTATCTTTACACAAGTTTTCTAGTAATCTAGACAGTTTGGAAGGACTTTGGACAATTTCAATAAGTGTAAATCGATAACCTTCCACAATTTTAAATATAGAGTCACCGAACTTGGAACGTAGCTTGCTGGTAACTTTCTTCAAATATCAGCGTATTCATTTTTAGAATACGCACACAACCGTCGCTTTCGGAAGTCAGCCCCTAAAAATTTGAAACGAGCATAACTTCCACAATTGAAAGCTAGAGTCACTTATTTTTAATGCTACCAGTAAGTCTCTTCAAAGATCGATAAAAAAAATTTAGATGGGCACGCCCACTCCGCCTCCCAAAACCGATGTTCCTGATGTTGAAATTTAATATGGCCAAATATGTCACACAATTTTAATGCTATAGTGTTGGTCATGTGAACGAAGAGAGTTTGCGGCGATATACTCGAGAAAGTTATGACAACGTCTTCCGCAATGACATGAGAGCCATCTCCTTGTAAAGTCCAGTACTTCATTTTCCCTCACGTTCCATAGAAGTGGCGAGAGGACGTGCATCATTGACGTGCCTGGTGATAATCAATCGATTAGCCTGTTGTTATTCAGATTTGAATCTTGTTGGTAGTCAAAAGGAATAATTTTTCTACAGTAGAGACCAAGGACCAATTATATTGTCCTTAAAAGAAAAGACGAAGAACTTATGAGTCTAAAATATTTTAAGGTGGTATGTGAAGTCTTTCCTAACTTTGGAATGAAGAATATTTTAGTGTTTAGCCAGGTGTCTGGTATGAAACCGAGAGCAAAACACTGTAGTAGATGCACTGAAGGCAGCTTATGGCTTGGTTGCAGAAATGCAGGAGTTGATCCAGAAAGATTCCCTCTATTTCTGGAGATTTTAAGTTTTTGAAACTTATAATAGCCCATTTTTATACCCCAAACCATTAAAATGGGTAAAAAGGGCTCTATGCACAGCTGATTTTTTTAGATCGGATTACAAACACTCAAGTTATAGTCAAAAACCAATTCTTATATTGACCGCACCACTATCAACAGACGCAAGCTTTTTCTATATGCATAAACATGCGAGCGCATATGTGAGAAAGGGATGGCATGATAATCGACGCAAATATAATTAAGTTTGTGTGTGGATTCTACGTTCGATTGCGTGTACGTATTTCTGTATGTAAATGCACGCGTTTGTCGTACATCATTGATTTCAGTTTTTTGACTCTTCAATAGATGTGCCGGCTTTAAGAAGCTATAGCTATAGCAACTAATAATTATTTAATAGCTCGGTTCAGAGTATATCGTAGTCGAGCTGAAGCGACTACAGCATTCTTACTTGTTTTAAATTACTATCGGCAAATGTCGTGTGGGGACACCTCTCATGCTATAAGGCGACGAGATGATGCCGGTCCTGATCAATCTGGTAAGTGTGCACTTAGCAGAAGTCTGAAAGACGCTTCGCTGAACGTTTGTTTGATTGGGATCCTTTGAATAGCCTAGAGTCGAGGATGCCTTAGAAATTTCTTTTCTTCCAGGAACGATGACTCTGCAGGGCTTGCGATATTAGCGCAAAAGGAGTGCCACGAGACTCTTTTTGCTCAGACCAGCATTGTAGGGTAATAACATTGTACTTTTGTAAGCATATGTGAAATCCAAGCTTTTTGATTGATCAAACATAGTTCTGGTACTTTTTTTTAAATTTCCCAAGTTCTTGAGTAATTTGAATTGATATATAATATACGTTGAAATGTTATTGATCAACAGAACGGGCTTGTTAAAAAATTAATTCGCTGCCTTAGATTTTTTTTCTTCAGTGGCTGTGCCTGCTATAAGAAATGAGAGCACTTGCAGTCCAGCTTACATTTGAATGGGCAAAACTTTTTAAAGGGAAATTTGCCAATAAAACTATAATAAATTATCAGCTGGGTTCAGAGAATATCGTAGTCGAGCTCTCTCGTTACTCATATCTTCGTACAGGGGATTCTGGTAGAATAAATCCCATGTGTTCGATGAATTTGTTCCAGTTAATTCTACGCGTGTTCCTTAACTTAACTGGGCCTGTTTTTGAGGAAATGTTTTTTTAATACTCGCCAAGACCCGATACTGTTTTGTAACTAACGTGAAGTCACTCACCACCTTGCAATTTTTAATAATGAATCTCGGTCAGTTGCTCTTATCGCAGATATCAGCTGAAACTGATAGAGTCACATCATGACCCTTGTAAGGTGATACTCGGCTAATAGAGCCATTTTGGCACTCCAGGCTTATCGCTATGCCGTCTTCATTGCTGAAAATGGGAAGAGAGATATGATTTAGATCTTTACGTGCGAGGATGAAGGCCTGCCGTTTACTTGTTATTTCAGACGCATATCACCTATATCCCATTTCCAGATAACCTGTTTTCGCAGCACCCGTCTGGGTCTCTTTTCTTGGAGATGTATAGCTCCAATTTATGCTTCTTTTACATTGCGTACTTGGAGCATACTGAGAGTAAGCTTCGTCTCCCCCGGCTTCTCAAGTAAGTTGCGCTGAATTTTATCCCACTCTTTATGAGAGTTCACCATCTTTTTGTACAAATCCGCATTTCGTGCATCCTATCAAAAGATAGTTTTAAAACTTTACTGGTGCCAGCGTGTAAAAGTCTTTTTACCATAAGTCTTTTAATTTCAGATTTCTTTAGGCGACCAAATGCATGTGTCTCTAAAACTAAATGCGCAGAGTATAATGTAGTGTATAATGTATAATATAAGCAGTATTAATGGTTATTGTTGCTGCACCTCGTCGATCTGAGTATTGAGGTTAAATATATAAACTGTGAGTAACATATGCTCAGCATTATCTTATCTACAGCAAAGCTAACGATGTTACTTGTAAGGCGACAGCGTAGATACTTACTTTAGGGGATTTCTACATTTAGCGTGACCCAGTCCAGACTCGAGTACCAAGACTTGAGTATTTACAATTCCTCATGAGCCCGCTTAGCATAAGTCCACTGTGACGGTAATGGACGCTATCTAGAGAGTTTCATGTTTATGGTGCGAACTATCATACTACGTATACATGAATTATATCGGCTATATTATTCTTAGTTAATTTGCTTTTTTTCACGGGAGAATTGCGAATTTATATAGGAAAACATTTTTCATTAAGCTGTGCTGATATATATATATAAGCTAAATAAATGCTTTACTTGTTTTTGACTTTACTATTATAATTTTCATTACCATTTGAGGTGAATGTGTTAAGCATGAAAAGTCGTTAACAGCTTTAAGTATTCAAATGACAGGTGCTTCAATTGAAGCAAATTGGTTTTGATTACTGTTATTTTTCAACAAGTCTTCGTTGTCTATGGCACTTTAAGCTCAGGTGGCTTAAACTTAAACGGCTTAACATGTCTGGCTAGTTTTCCCATTACCGAAAGTGCAGTTTACTGTTTATTCTCCATGTAATTTAAATACACTTGCACTTGTATTTTATGGACTTAGTTACGCTGTTGCGATATTTAATTAATCTGTGACTTTAAACTGCAGCCGTGTGAGCGCGAAATGGAACATGCACGACCCATTTGTAATATGTGAAGTTTAGAGTGAAAAGCTTAATTTTTTCGTTTTGATTAATACCAGCTGATATCTATTACCGCTTATTTAAAATTAAAACAAGTGAGATCGTTGCAGTCGCGCTTAATATTCGGATACTAATGGAAGGAAAAATACTCATGTGGCTGAGGATTTTATATGTCGATCTGTACAGGTAATCTAGCCACCATATTTGCAGACTCTAAGATTAAGATTCTGGAAAATGTGTTTTTTTTTAAGTTTTAAATTATTTATATTATCGATTTCCTGTCTTGGGTCATTTTTAGCAATACAGTCCCTCTCTGCAATGTTGTTGTTGTTTTGTCATGAAATTGTTTCGATGCAAGGGGAGCCACAACCCCAGTTACATTGTAGCTTTAAATATTCGAAAACTTATAATATTTTAGATTAAAAAATATGAAAAGCTTACAGTTCTTTTTCAATTTTATGTTTCATAAAGTTGCATCAGCTTATTTATCCGAATGTATTAATTATATGTGATAATTCTAAATATTTTAAAATGTTTAAGGGGTCTAGTTATAGTATTGACTTGTCTAAATATTCTATAGTCAAGTCAAACTCTTCTCTTCTGCGCTCTGAATGCTATGAGAATTATCTTGGTCGTTACAAATGACATTTACCCGCGATGTTGGCGCAGCGAAGTCAAGTGAAATAATGATCTGCGGTCACTGCTCGACGCGGCGCAGCCTGGGTCGCCTGGGCCCAGAGGCTCAGAAAAAACCTGATGCACTTTTTTGTCGATTTGACGCCTCTATGTATTGTCTGCTTAGTGGTATTACTCAGGTCGAATACCTCGAAAACGGTTCACTTTATTTCCGGTGTACCGTTGATCCTTTATTCTGGCCAATTTTAATAATGACATCCAGTCAATCTTATTATATTCACGTATTTTTTTGTACTTAGACACGTCGACTTAAATATAATTTTCTTTCCGTCCGTCCGTCTGTATGAACAGGTCAAGTTTATTTCATTTTATCGATACCTGCACCAAAAACGTATTTTCATATTAAACAAACTAATATCAGCATGCCCATTGAACAAATTACTACCAGCTAACCTACATATATATTTAAAAGGTGGGTTCAGGGTATATATTTATCGGGCTATCTTGACTAGAGCATTCTAACTTATTTCTCATAAAAATGTATCAAACATACCATTTTGTGGATGTGTACATTTGCTATAGTGAAATTAGACATTAAGTTACATAGGTAAAATATTTTTCACTTTTTGTTTAATTCGTTTTGCAAACATATATATACATATATTTGTGGCATACATTTCACTTTACTTGCAGTAGTCGTAACATGGGCTGCGTCTTTGAAGCATCCAGAGAGCAGCCCAATCAGTGCATAAAACAACAAACGCAAAATCAATGCTCTCTCATCACATCATCAACAACAGTAATAGACAACAGAGTAGAGGAAATAAAAATCCAGGATAATTATCAACAAAATCATAAACCTCAAACAGCAACAGCAACCCGCAAAAATATAAAAGCGACAACTCAAGTTCTTTTTGTGGTACCACAGCAACAACAGTTTAGTCAAGAAGTGTATGACAACAAAGATGTCTTGGCGACTCACGATATTTGGCCATCGACGAAGCCAAACGCTTTGCAAATAAATTGCTGGAATTGCAATAGCCGTAACCTAAAGATTAACAAAGATGAGCAGCAGCGCCGTCGCCAGCACTTATGTCAGTTTCACAATACAAGATTCAGCAGCAGAAACCACTACATTGCTACATGGACGTCTCTGGCTGGCATATCCTGTCTACGCCTACACAAAATGCTGTTGGAAGCGCGAGTTGCCCTAGCGACGCCACTAGACGAACCATCCGAAGAGCAGCGGAAACTGGAGGAGGATAAAGATGAGGATAAGCCATTTGAAGATCTGCACTGGCGTCGGCACAATGTTACCAGCACTTTTGTACCCGCAACTATGTCAGCAGCTATTTTATCCAGTCTGACTGCCACCTTAGCTATCGCATGTCAGTATTTGGCTCAGCACTATAAGGCGCATAGTCAGTCTTTCAGCTTCTATGCTGCCTCTAGTATAATCCTGATGTTATGCTATCTGACCACTACATCCACTGCCGCTGCCACGCAGTCGGAGACGGCTGCCCTAGACAAACATCCCATGTAAGTACAATTCTTATAGGTTCTACTACCACTCATTGTATTGTGTGTATTAAATCTGTAAATGTACCTAAAATTTGTTTACGTCTGTAACCAATTTCGTCGAAATTTATATTCTTTTAAAATTTTTACAGTCACGGTATCGATTGGTCGAAGTAAGTTTTTGCACCCACACCAAAACGTAACCAAAGCATATCTAACGAATTTTGTGTTGGTTTTAATTTAGTTTCATTTTTCAAAAGGGAAATGATTATATTGGTTTAGTGGTATGTCTATCTAGCTATCAGTCAGTTATCCAGCCCGTCTATTTGTTTTAAACCAAGAGACTCCGCAATTGCTAAATACATATATTGTTGCATATTCTGGACTTAAAGTAGTTATTATATATTTCACACCTAGAGCCACAAAATTTGGTTTTTCATCTGAAAATCTGGCCCTAACTTATCAGTTCCGCCCCAGGGCAGTTTCTAAGCAGTTTTTAAAATGAGAGCAAATTATCGACTTACCAAATGATTCCAACTGAAACGTAAATGCATAAGTGAATGTTAGGTAACATTATCCAAGAGTAGACTGGCTGAAATTTTTCCAATCCCTTACATATATATCGTTCTAAATCTTATGCATCTTCCACAATTTTGAGATATGGTCAACAAATTTGGAAGGTAGATTACTAGTAACCCAAATCTGAAAATTTATATCTGCCACAGAGTTGTACACAAACTTAAGCACACAGCTTCTCTGATTAAGAATATATACTCTATATGCAGATGTTGATTCCTTCTGCCGGTTTGCTCAATTTCATTATACTTTTACCTTTTTTCATTGGGTATAGTGGATCATTATTTCAATTCACGTTACGTATACACTCTCAACAACACTGATAATGATCTTATATACATAATTGTGTTATAAGTGTCACATATTACCTGTCTTATATATTTATAAATTATTATAAATTATAGAATGCGTTCCAGATAAAAAGGCACACTACAAAACCATTATAGTTATTCCCGAAAAAACTTTCCAAAATGAGTTCTTAAAATCTTGCTTGCTTTTCAGTTATTTAATCTAAAGCTTATTGTGAAACCCAAAAATTGCAACCCAACAACTTGTTCTTCAATTTTAACACAGATATAAATTTGATCTGCCTTAACTACTAATAATAACAGTACAATTTTGATCAAAACTCTTTACACACAGATTCGACGAATCCAGTTCAGATAAGGAGATTTTAGATTTATTACTTGAAAAAAAGCGCTATGATAAACGATTACTGCCACCTGTTAATGGTAAGGAAGATAACAGATTTTCTTTAAGTTATCACACCATATATAACAATACACAACACCAATAAAGACCATGAATTGCAGCAAGCTTTGGCTGTTATAACTCTACTTATTATTAATTAATTAATCCTGTACTTAAATAGCTCAAATAGCCTGCAATATATCTACTAATTGAACAACCCGAAAAGTTACAATAAGAACACGAATCTGCTTCTGATTTAAGCAATTCATAAACGGCTGTTTATTAGTAATAATGTTAAATGTTGTAGTTATTTTGGTTTTAGGTTTTTATAAAGGCGACAGGCCAAAGTGCGGGCCATTTGCTTGCGATAACAAAAAACTAGTGAGTAAGAGATGCAAGTCACGACTAAGAAAAACAACAATTAATAATAAGTTCAGCCGTGTCAACATAGCTGGCATATAGCTACAATTGATTGCATTAAGTGATATGCAGTAGCCATAATGGAAATTACCTATAACTATAACTATAACCTATAATTCTACCTACAAATTTTGTGACTAGTTTATATATGGACATTTCCGGTTTTTTCAGTCTTTGAATAAGCCTATCTACCCTCCACATTTGTGTTATTGATTTTCACATATCAATTCTAGCGTATACTTCTCAGAGGCAGAGCCAAACAATTATTCCAAATTTCTATCATTAAGAACATTGCACAAAAACTTCTACAGTCGGAATCAAAGCATCTAAATTTCTAGGTCAGAGTAATCAAGATTCGTCAGAGTAAACTGACTATAATTCACAGCAGATACAATGAGTTACGACTGTGCTTCTTCTTCTTATCTAGTTTAGCTAACTATTCAAAATCTTGATAAGATTATTATTCACTTGATGAAACTAGAAAAAAAAATGTTGAGTGTGTAATTATTTAGCCTGTTTGTAAATTTTACAGATGAAGACTTTTGCTGTGGCTTACAATCGCCTGATATGGCCTCAAATCAAAATGCCAGGAGACCACATAATCGCGGTTGGTGAAATGTCCTAAACAAATCACAAGCACTAGTATATATTTTCTCTGATTATCTTACACATTTTTTTTTTATATTAGCAATATTTTAATTATTTTTGAGTTCTTTTCTATAATAAGCCTATTGAACTATGACTTTCATATATTATCTTTGGTATAAGCTGAGACATTATATAGTTAAAATACTACCTATATTGAAACTATAAATCGATTTATAGGAACACTGACGGTTAATGTTAATGTGTTGCTTTTGAGCTTAGCATCACCCGATGAGAGCAGCTTGGTAAGAAGTTTACGAGAACTAATATTATTCATTATTAAAGTATGATTTTATTGCAGAAATATGAAGTTGAATTTCTATTGAATCAGCAATGGAACGATCCTCGCCTTCAATATGGCAATAAGTCGCACTATGATTTCCTAAACGCTTTGCATCATCATGACAGTATCTGGACGCCCGACACTTACTTCATTATGCATGGCGATTTCAAGGATCCCATCATACCAATGCATTTCGCTCTAAGAATATTTCGCAACGGGACCATTACGTACGCAATGAGGTGTGTTTCTCACTAATTTTATTATAAATTAATTATACATTGCACATATTTACTGTCCACTTTTTACTCTAGCAGCATACCCATGTTAACTGGTCTGTTAATCAGCTTTACTTTTCCTATATATAAAAATGGTTTTTCTGTTTTCCTACGGAAATTTGCCATCTGTTTTATTCCTGAGTGAATTTCTAGTACTGGACTGCTAGTGAAAATTTAATTAACACTTTTTTTTTAAAGCGTTAAATTTAAATATAACTAATAGCTCCACCACTTTGCACTACTTATCATGCGATAATCAATCAGAATTCAGATTCCAATAAAATCGATTTATAGGGACCGATAACTCCAATGTATTATCGAGAAAAGCTTTGTGCCGATTTGGTTTTAAGGGAAGCTCAGTCTTATGCCCTTTGATAGATCAAATAGAAAGGTATGTCATAGGCGCAGATTTCAGAGAACAGCCAAATATATGAGACAGAGTCTCCTGCTTCTTTTGACGCGACAGCTTCCACAAGAAAAATCATTAATTGGGACTGGTAGTCTTGCGATGTGCAAGCCTACAAGCGAAAATCGAGTAACGGCTCGGACACCTGCTTACGGACTATGTCTTTTTTTTTTATGTGTCTTTGGTGTTTGGTGGCCTATGTTTCGTCTCTATGTTAAAACGGGAACTTTAAGCTTACATCTGACCACGGAAAAATATATTGAATTCGATTACCCGTAAAAATAATTTGTGAAAGCCCCTTCTGTACCGGAATTGTTCCATACCTGCGAACAGGAAAGGAGATATCTCGAAAACGTGACTTGCGTTACCTTTGATATGACACTGTGTACCCTGTGCTCCTTAAGTAGCCGAACGCGGAATTTTTTCGTTGCAGAACTTGTGGGAATAATTCATTTTGTTACACCCTGTACCCAACACAAATTTTTAAAAAGGCTATAAAGGTGAGAAAAATGAAAAAGACAGATGAAACTGGTGTGTTCAAATTATCAAATTACACTACAGGAAGCACGCTCATTCCCTCAATCCATTGAAATTAGTTTAAAGAAAAAATGAGTTTAGAACAAATTATAATGAAGTTATGCCGAAGGAAAGAAGCATCTGTGTCCTAATAAAATATATATATTTTTGATCAGGACCAACGGCCGAGTTGATCTAACCATTTCCATCTGTGTGTCCGTCTGATTAAAGAAAAGGACCTCTGTATACCACACATATCAAGTTCAGCAGCAGATTCAGCTGCTGCTTGTGACTGAAATATAATCTTATTAAGTTGGGAAAAGGGTATATAAAAAATTATATGGTCATGATTTGTGCTTAAGCTGATTGGTTTCCGTGGGTTTAAACATTTTGTAGGTATATAAGTCGCAGAGTAATCGGGTAATAATATCCGTCAAATCAACATCTGTGGCAGAAAACGAGACCATTATTTGTCGTAAACTTACCATTACCTTTGCCTCGGTCTGAGGGAGTTCAGTGTCGGCGCATGCTGGCATATGACTCGAGCCTAAGGTGCTTAATTTTATTTGATTGGCATTTATAAAGGTTCATGAATGTGCAATCGGGATCCTCGTTGAAATGGCATGCCTTACCACTCATAATACTTGTATTGTTTTCCTCTATGTCATTAATTTTCTTATTAGACGTCTTGATAAATTTGACCATTGGCTGGCTGGAATGTCATTTTTCCAGCATTTGCGGATCCATGGATATAAACAGCTTATAGTCCTGATAAGCGAAATTACGATGATAAGTAACAATCAGCAGCTATTTCATCTGCACAAGATCACGATTAAGAGAAAGGCACTCTTACCCATATGTGGGAGTTTACGCCACTTGCCACTAACCTAAACCAGTTTAGTATCGAAAACTCCTCATCCAGTGCCGTTGATCACGTCGCCTCCACTTAAGATGCTCCTTGTGACTCCTGTCTGTTCCTGTTGGGTTGACATGCTTACTTTTTATTTATTTATTTCAATTCATATTTTATATAAAATGTATATAAATAATATACGTTTATATTTATATTTATTTATATATATAATCATCTTATTTGTTTCTTATTTTACACTCCGCATTCCATAAAATTTATAAAATGAACATTTATTATATTTAGGGATGATGTGGTTACTACTTTACATTACATTACACTTCTTCTCGACAGAAAGTGTCCTCTTCCACTTTCTTATCATTGTAAGATTAAACACTCGCTTTAGCACGGTCACGAAAAAAAAGATATATATTTTAAAAAGCACCCCTGCCACAGATATTCCAACCAATTTTTTAACAACTCGTGTTGAAAATTAAAACTCTTTGTTGAAGAATATATTTATTCAATTCTATTCACAAGTTCCAATCTCGAAGTGTTCTACAATCTCAGCTTACAAATAATACTCTTAAGTAATAGCTTCTGTTATACTTATCGTATACCTATATTTAAAGGAAACAAACTACTCTCCAAATTGGGTGGCTATAATCTTCAAATTCCCGAAAATTAATTTTCACTTGGGGGCTTATCGACAAATAATCGATTTGACAGCTTCGTTGGTATTGGATCTATGAATGCGCTTTATATCCACCCAACCAACCAGTTAGACTTCCAGTGCCGTCTGGAAAGTCCCAAAAAAAATTTTACATCAGGTTAATTCATTTCGTCCAGTAAGAAATTTAGAAAATAAAAACTTCCTTTGTTTATTTTTATTTTTTTATATATTTATTTATAATCATTGACTTATTTTTTTATATGTAAAGGCATTCGTTACGGGTTATTCAAAATGTAACAAAAATGGATATTCCAACCTCCGAACTTGTTCGCATATTGCTGGCTAGTAAAACAGTGTTCTTCTTGGGGTTTTGTATAAGAGTGTTGTTCTTGTATGTGTGTGTATGTATCACCAAGCAGACAATATTGCATTGTATTGCATGAGTAAAGTTAAGTTTTTTTAGAAAATATTTAATTATTATTAATTATTTCTTGGAATGGTTTTCTTGTTTCATTTTCTTTTTTAAGCATTGTTCAGTTTTTAATTACAAAAATTTTTAATAATGCAATGAATTAAAAGCGATAGCCAAGTTGACATAGCTCATCTACATTTACATATATATAACATTTTTATATAGAGCTGCAGACAAAAATATAGGTTACGACACTTATTTGAAATTAGATCAGCTTGCGACGAAAAATGTATACAATGAAATATTAAATAATTTATAATTTTACATTGTAGTTGTGTGTATGTAACTGGTATGTCTGCTTTCGCGAGGATTTTTATTTTGAGTTGGAGCTGTAGCGCAACTTCTTAACTCCGACGATTGACTGAAGCGGTAAGCGGCCAGAGGCTCTCGCTCTTGCTCCGCTTAAGAACTTTAAGCGGCAACGTCAATTCTTAAAAAACGAGACTGCAGACTTGAATCCAATGACCATGAAGACCAATGAGCCTCCAAGCGAGCCATCCCCGAAAACTCCATCTAAAAAAAAACAGTCGCTCGCAGACAATTTCCATGTCAGAGCTCAATTTACTGTAGCCGAACCGCTTCGCTAGGCCTCACGGATGCACCTTGTTTTTGGTGAAACGAACCAGTGTCGGCTGGTGGCCGGATACTCCTGGGTGGCGTTGTAGTAGACGTGATGACGGGCACTGTGGTAAACGTGATGGTGCTCGATATACATACATATATAGCTCACACTTTTATTTTCATGAAACCTCACATAAATAGCAATAAAACAGCTATCAATCGTGAAGATTGTGTTGCTAACTTTTGTAGGTCAGCAAAGAGACTGATCATTACTGATCGCTGGTGAGGTCTTATAGGCGCAGATTCTAATAAGAACAGCCTTGCTGGTCGGTATTGGAATATAGGTGAAATAATGTATTAGAGCATAATCGGTAATAAACGAATTCAAAGCTCCGCAATAAGAATTGCTACTCTGCAAAAGCGACAAATCTTATCACAAGCTGCTGTGATAAGAATAAATAAATCTCTTTCAATAATTACATGAACGCGACCAATACATACAGATTCATTCTCTTAATTATTATATTTCTCTTATATTATATTGTAGGCGTCACTTGATACTGTCGTGCCAGGGAAGTCTTCACATATTTCCATTTGATGATCCAAAGTGCTCGTTCTCAATGGAAAGCAGTAAGTACACAATAAATATTATCTATTTAAAATTGCTTAAGTCAAAAGTGTCAAAAGTCTGTTTACTTATAATATGTTTAATTTTTACTTTAGTCTGTTTAATTCTTAGTTTAGCAAAGGGAAATTAAGGCAATTTGCTTCTTGCACACATGCATTTTATTTGATTAATTTTTTACAATACCTTAATTACCAAGAAACAATACCAATTTAAAAAATACTCTGTACCCGGCTGTAAAATATATTAAATCAATAAAAGCACAAATTCGAATTTTACTGGAAAAATATTTTTCTTCAAATTCTTTGTATATTTAATGTACATATGCAGGCAGGTAAAGGTGCAAATGGAAGTGCTCTAATTATACCTTCAACCCATTGACAATGGTTAAAAAGAGTCTCTCTGGCCTCATAGTCATATTCTTGATTAGAATCAGCATCCGAGTCGATATAGCCATGTCCGTCTGTCTGGCTGTATGAACACGCGGATCTCAGAGACTATTAGATCTAAAGACTTCAAATTTGGAATATAAGTTCTCGTATATTGCGCGCAAATAACACCTTCTGATTCAATAATATCGATACATTTCCATTTCCGATAGCTATAAAAGCCACAGTTTAAAGGCAGCCTTTGATCACGATTGGGTACGAAACACCAAAGTAGTACGCCCAAATCTATTTTCATACTTCTATCAGCAGCGCACGCATTTTCTGTATACACAAATTTGCTAGCGTATGTGTGAGAAAGAGAAGGCATGGTAATCGACTCTAGCGTAAATAAGCTTGTGTGTGTAATCTACAACGCCCGTTACCTACGGATGCCAGCGCCTGTACATATGTAGGTACATGCATATGTATTATGTGCACGCGTTTTTCGCATGCCGGTTAATTCAGTCCGGGTTTTTGTAGTTTTTTTCTTTCTCTTCAGTGCCTATGCCTGCCTGCCATGAGATTTACCAATTTACCAATAACACTTCAATATATTTAACAGCTGGGTTCAGGGTATATCGTAGTCTATCTATCTCTCGACTACAGCATTTTTACTTGTGTTCTTTATGATTGTAGCAGGTACAGACTATCCCATTCACACCCAAAACCGAAGAAAGAAAAAACACCTTAGGATTGACCAAATATTACATACCCCTACGGACACATCTACTGACTTCAAATTAAATTATATAAAAAAAATATAAAAAAGTGTCCACCAACTCCTATACAATGTTAATTTTATGATATATTGGTCCGATGCTGATAAAAGTTTGCCAAATGAGCATTATATCTATCTAAACTAGTGTGCTTGGTTTTGATATCTTCGTAAGTTGTAAGATAACTCATTCTTCGGCCGATTGTGCGACATATGTACAGCCTGCAGCAAGAATGGAGATAAGTTTAAAGTTTAGAAAGATATCTTGTAAGGAGCCATTTCGGCAATGGTAAGGAAGTGCAGCAATAACAGCTTTGTTGTCTGTTTTAATCTTCGCCAAAAATGTTGAACAACGACAGCACATTTGATTTAACCTCTGGTTGGAGTCCATAAGGTCTACATGGATCTCTAATCTTCTGTATGCCTAAACTAACTGTTCTTTTTTGCTCGATATATTTTCGACATAACTTTACTAAGGTAGCTATGTGATATTGTGGTCCGATCCGGTCAGCTCCCACCAACGCACTGCCTTTAGGAAAACAATGTTCACCAAGATTGCTTTAAAAATTAGGTCTTTTCTCACATATAAGAATAAAAAAATCGAATGGACGGACATGGCTATATCGGCTAGTGATCAAGAATTACTTTATAAAATCGGAGACATCTCCAAATCTGTTATGATTATGTTAATGATTCACATATGAAGAGCATCTGAGTGAAGTGGAAACGGTTATTTTATATAATTTCTCACTGTTCCTCTGATACATAATATAATTTTTTTGTCCTACTTACTTCCTCTTCTATGTTACTTCAAGTTTCCTATGAGGAAGCTCAAATAAAATATGTTTGGAAGAATGACGAAGATACATTACGCAAGAGTCCATCTTTGACCACGCTAAATGCATATTTGATAAAAAATCAAACCACGGCCTGTGATCAAAACAGTTGGCGAGGTAAGTTCTCAATCATTAAATACGCAAACTCATTGATCTCTTGCGTGTATATTGTATAAGTATTTGATTTTATATGTTTATATTTAGGCGTGTATTTCTTAAAAGTAATTTAGCTATATGGGCTATCAACCAAATTTGCAGCTACAAATTTAGTTTTTTTAGAATCTTATAAATGAAGACTACCATTTTTTATTTGCTTAAGAATATTTCAGTTTGTAGTATGGAGCGTAGTAATTTGCTTAATTAAATAAATAAATATATTTACATATTACCAACAAATACATTTCTGCATATCTAATGGTCTAATTTTTGTCTACCCCTAACCAAAATATACAATAAATGTTACGACAACAACTACTTGGCCAACTCCTACTTTCTACAAAAACCAACAATAAAATCCCATAAACAAAATCGAATCCATAGGGAACTACAGCTGTCTTAGGGTCGATTTAATCTTTACAAGAGATCGTGCATTCTATTTCACCACCGTTTTTATACCTGGCATTATATTGGTGACGTCATCCTTTATAACATTCTGGCTAGAATGGAATGCCGTGCCTGCTAGATCAATGATAGGTAACAAAAACAAAATAAAAATACCACCAATATAAAAAAAATAAAATACTTAATAAATAAAGCTACCATTAACAAAAAATCCATTACTTTATCAAATTTATCCTCGCTCTTTTCACTACAAACTAATAAATTAATTTTTATATACGCCATTGAGATTTGATTTCATTCGCCTTTGTAGCAATTGGCTTCCAAATATTTTTATTGCCCTTTTCATGCGTCACTTATAGTCCTTTTTCATTTCAATTGAGTAATAAATTATATTTTACAATTTCTACCATATAAAGTAGTCTGTATTTGAAGAAATATTTTTATAAAAATAAAAAAGCGAAAGTCGAATTCTATTTACAGACTTTAATTTAAATGCGCTAACAGTAACCAACAAAAATGTGAGAAAAAACCCCTTTTTGCGTTTATTGCTTCATGTAAGGTTTGCAGCGTGGGTTCCGTTTTCGATATTGTATGCCAAATCTCCTTAGCAACCAGTCTCAGAACAAATCAAATACCACATTAATTTCTTTCGCCATCCTGAATTTCAGCATAGAGAAAAAACATAATTTGCTAATCTAGAGTAGGCTAGGTTACATTTACTTTCCTGTAAAAATATGTGTTTCTGTCTCTGTCTGTGTTTTTGTGTAAGAATTCAGTTGCGTCAACTGTTGTTCGCAGTTGCGTATTAAGATTTTTAATTAATGGCCCCAACTTGAACGATTTTGGCGTTGTACTTTAAGGTAATTACAGTTGCCTACAGGTCGAGTTGACATTTACCCGTGATCGTGCATATTATTTTACAACCGTTTTCATACCTGGCATTATATTGGTCACCTCGTCATTTATCACATTTTGGCTGGAATGGAATGCAGTGCCAGCCCGTGTTATGATCGGTACGTAAATCAAATTCCAACAAGTAAGAACGTTCTTGGTCGGATGTAACCGACTTTATAATACTCTGATCCCTGTGCAATTAAAGCTAAAACAATGTAGAATGTTTTTTCATTTCATATGACAAAAAGATTTCAGTCAGATAACTAGTTTGCACTCAAAGTTGACATACTTCAGTCTGCAAAAAGTCAACAAAATAAGCATTTAAAAAAAAAAATTCGTATCGTGGTTTTCATTGTCTCCGTCAAAAGGCTCGTACATTTTTAATAAAACTGGTTGACAATTATTTTATTTGTTTTCTATTCAGTTTCACCTATCTTCCAAAATTTATACTTTTAGAGTATTTTTTTTATTTAACTTTCCGAGACTATAAAATCAATATAGTTCATTTTGTTTCTTGTCTTGTTTTAAAAGTACTACAACATATCATCGAAAAATAAGCTGGAGGTGGTAGAAGAAGAACTCATATTATGTACAGCGGTTAGTGGGCTTTTATATTTTAGTATTATTTTGTCTAGGCTTATAGCCACGCACACCTTAATTAGAGCGTGGCTTCGTACTTGACGGGATCGGAGTACACACTACGAACTAAAAACTACATATACATCTTAAAGCGTAATTCAAATTAGAACAAAACCTCATTTAAAATCAACAAAATTGTGTCACACAGTGACATTATTGAATCCGTTCTTCAAGTAAGTTCCTGGCCGGTCTAAGAGCTATTTTCTCAGATTCTTGGCAATATTATCATAAAATACAGGTTTAGTTGGCATTTGTTTCACATAAGCAAACAATCCAAATGTAATTGTTCATGCACAAAAGGCAGCACCAAACAATAAAAAATCACTAAAAATTAATTGATCATAGTGGACAGCTTTTAAAAATCATCTTTTTACGGAGAAATGTTGTTTGCCTCGACCTTGTTTAAATGTCTCTTTCTCAACATTTTTCTTGCTACTTGCCTAAAATAGAGAAAATCAAAATTATCCATTAGTTCAGTCAAAAGTCTAGAATTTCTATATAGAATACTTTATTTTGCAACAGAGTTCCTTCATCATATTCATTTTTATTAAAATTAGATTTTGATTTACTTTAATGGTTTGTTGTCTTCCTCAATATGACATTTTATACGACTTAACATATGGTCAAATGAAATTTCCTCAAATTTTTGCACAACTTTTGCTAAAAATTCACAAGACTAAGTCTAACACTGCATGCTACATTCCACTAGTTTCCTAAACTACACTTTTGACCCTTTATCGTAACGTAAGAGATTTTTTTTACAAATACCGACTAAAACAGTTATTTCTAAAATGTGAATCACATGTAATTTTACGAAATCAACAAAAAACAAGAGAGAACATAGCAGTCGGGCGTTACCGACTGCGAAATACTCTGATACCTATAAGGCATACCATCTGAAAACGAGTGCCGTAGAACAGGGTGAGTGTAGCCAAGAAATATTGATCTTTGAAGGGGGTTCCTAGTAATCTATCCTACAAGTTTGCCGTTAAAATTGTTCTGGTATATTTTGGGGGAGGATTAAGGTTAAGGTATATTACAAACCAATTAGAAGGTTACTTATAAAATTGATATTTTTAATTTGGTGGTTATCTATAATATCTTACAGTCTCTGAGTTCATGTAGATGGATAGATGGATGGCTAGATCGGCTTAGTTGTTGATTCTGACCAAGAATAGACATTATGGGGTTGGAAATGCTGCCTTCTGCATTTTATATACACAACTTCATTATACCCATTGTTAATATGTTCATATCGTAATAAGTGAGCACATTTTTTGTGTTTTATATATTTTTATTTATTAAAACTAAATAAATATTTTAGCAGTTTGTTTTATGTTTTTAAATATGACCGAAGTGAACTTAGCATCAAGAATACGGCATCAACAAACCGCTAGTTCTTTTTTATATTTTCTTTACTCCCATTTATGTTCAGCGGTCAGTGGAGTTCCATTTTTTGTAATTTTAGCACTCTTTTTTAGCTTTAATTTAACTCTTGAGCTACAATTGTTGTACCACAAGCCCTTATGCATATCCTGGAAAAAATTCAATGTTTTGCAAAAAATATATTGCAACAAAATATCACAACATAAAAGAAATGAAAGTGACGACGAAGATCTAATTAGTAATACGAAGAGGCAATAAAATACATTGTATTGTCTGCTTAGTGCTAATACTTACTATTTCTTAAATTTAAAACATGATTTTGTTAAGAATTATTTTTGTTTAATGTTTTTATATTATACTTTAAATAAGTTTATAAGATTTAATATCAATAATAATTTTTTGTGGTAAATTTATTTTCAACATGAACTTTTTTTAATGTTAAAATAGGTGCGTTAGATATAAAACGCACTTACGAAACGTTGTGAACGAATTTGTCGTAACATTTTCGGAATGCGTAAACTTTTGCACAGAAAAACTATTGCGTTTAAATATATTAGTTAATTATACTATACCGTGGAGTCAAATGAATAATTGTTTTGCGGTACCAGCTTTTTGTTAGCTTTAAGTTAATAATCCAAGGTTTTTTCAACAAAATTATAAGTCTGTCTATTCAATGCTTTTGCGAAGTGTTAAGGCAACTGCGAAAATGAGAACAATAACAGATAGCGAGCGAGATAGACTCTTTAGAGCAAAAGCGAAGAGATATTCCATGTATGTATGTATGTTGGACGATCAATCAACAGACTTTAACTTTCCGTCGCCCAGGCTCTAAAATTCAAACTACGGTGTTGAAGGAAAACGCAAAGACCAAAAACAAAAACATTTAAATATGATTCATCAAATACATTTTCATTCACATTTGTGCTGAATTTTCTGTGATGTGCATTGGTTTTAGCACCAATCTTCAAAACTATGATAATAATATATAATAATGGCAATATCAATATTAAACAAAATAATAATAAAAATGATAATAATAGGAGAAAAAATATCAGTCGCTCTGAGGAGTATACACTCCGCGAAATTCGATTTAAGGCACTTGATTTTTTCCTTATAAAATTGAAAATATAATTTTAAAAAAATGTTGTTGCTCCAGAAAAGTTAGCTGATTTAAATATAAATTCAATTAAAAAGTAATTAAATTAACATAACATGTTTTATTAATTTTTTGTTGTTTAAAGCGAGGTTAGGGTGCGAAATTCGATTAAAGGCAGTGCTAATAAAATTAATACAATATGTAGTTATTACATGAAAATAACAAATTAATAAAGTGTTCAGCCACTAGATTTGATTATATCTAAAAAATTCGGTTTGACATCGATCCAACAACTATTTAGAACTCAGATAGTGGGATTTTGGACCATTCCTTATCGACAGCCTTCGTAGCTGCTCAAATGTCTCAAACTGTCGAGTATCAACTTAAACTCGACGAAACAGGAGCCCCATATGTACTCTATGGGATTCAGGTCGGGTGATCTTGCTGCCCACTCCAAAAGCATAAAATTCTTCTCCCGAAACCACGACAGGCTCGCGGTACATGTATTGCTGGAATATCGTGCTGGAATAAGGCATTTGGGTCTGGTTGATGCTCCATCAAGTTCACCAAAACTTCGTCCAATACGCTTACATACCCCTCCGAGCTCATACGGCCTGAAATTTTCCAAATCAGGGTCCTGTTGTGATGACTGAATGCAGTCCAGATCATGAGTGAAGCACCGTCACAGCTTCGAGTAGGAAAAAATCTCTCAGACTTCTTTAAATCGTGCCAGTAATAATTTAAACCGTTTAAATCATTGAAATTAAAATGTTTCTCATCAGAAAATACCACATTTTGCTACTCTTGGGACCAGGACATGTGTTCTCTTGCAACATTTAATCTGCCTATGTGGTGTGCCCTCTTTAACATTGGCTTTGACCACATTTTCTTCCAAACCAATCGATCACCACCTGATAAAATTTGTTGAACACAATGTTTTCATATTTGTAACCTTAAATCAAATTGAATTTTAGCATTTTATCCAGCGCAGCCCGTAAGATTGCTTGCAGACATCTGTCTGTGTGATCATTTTTTATGTCGTTTTTTTGGCATTATTTGTTGTAGTTTTCTTTTAGTTTTAACATGTCATCAATTACTGATGCCGATCGACATAATTTAATTTAATTTTATTTTATCCTTGTAAGCAAGGATCTATCTCCTCAGGTTAAAGTGTCTTTTCCTTTCCCATTCCAAATTTTTGTATGCAACTCATCTACTTTTACCTAGAACATATTAAATAAATATGTATTATTTATTATCCCATTCAAAGAAATTCCAAACAACGCCCTATTTCCTTTTCCGAAGGTTAGAAAGTGACTGCCTTTAATTGAATTTCGCCCCAAAATTAGCTCAAAAAACACAATTACATATGCAAAAATCTTGGAAAAACTGACTAAACTTTCATTCCAACGCATCATAACAGTGTAAGAAGAAGCACCGTTATAAAATGCGTTAACATAGACCCGTGAGGCTTGATACAGTTTTTAGCACCAGGTTTTGTTAACTTATGCCAATGTTTGTGACAAGCAGAAGAAGGTATTTCGGACACGTAGAATATATTTTCTTGGTTAGCAACAAAAGCCAAAGAGTCGATTTAGCCATGGCCATATGTCTTTTACTCAATCTATACGAATGGCGCGATCTCAGAAACTTATATAACTAGAAAGTTACAATATGGAAAATAACTTCGCGTACACAACGCGCAGATCAAGTTTAGTTCCTTTGATCTAAATTAATATTACTATTGGTCGAGTTTGTGCATTGCATTTATTGGTTATATTGCGGCTCTCACTGATTGATGGTTATAGATCTTGGTCTAGTCCTATAATGTGCAGAAAGCAATAATTAATCCTGGTCTCAGAGCTCTCAGCTTTTTACTCTTTCTGGCTTCAAAAGAATCTTGCCAGATTTTCACAAGCCTGGCCCGACTCCACAGAGAAAACCACATTTGAGACAACTTTATAGAATCATATTGTTTCAATTGTTGCCACATCGCTTTATGGCGATGGAAAATGCTTGCAAATTGCCTGCCTACACTACCTCCCCCAGTGTTAAAGTATGAACATGCGACGCTCTAAGCAGGTAGCGGACTCATACGGCATTCTCAAGGGTAGATACTTGAGGATGGCCTGAATTGGATCACGCTATTTTTAGAGATCGCAGAGGAGGTATATAGCTGTCGCCTTAAAAGAGGCTGCATTAGAAACATATTTATATAGGTTAAAGAATTTTTAATAAAATAAAGGCCTGTTCATCAGAGCCGAAAGTCGAATCTAAGCGTCGTCTCATCGTGTAGACTATACTCTTATAGTGTTTCACACACCCAGCTTCCCAGGGTACACGGTTTTGTGCAATGTCCATGCGCAACTTTTTTCGATGGCCTTAAAGCTAGATCCGTGAAACTAGAATTATATAGTTGTTTGTGCCCGCGTCAGACAAAGTGTTAAAATAAATCTCCACTAATAGGCTAGGAAATCGTTAAAATCGATAGTCGCAAATTGATATGGCTACATTTTTATACTTTGATACCGAAGGTGTCATCGTATATTGGTTTTTGTACAATGTCCGTCATGCTGTCTGCCTGTCTGTCCGTCTGTATGAACGCCACTTTTTTAAAACTTGGAACAAATACTGGTCTTTGCCCGCGTCAGACACCTGCCCCCACTAGGGAGCTAGGAAATCGATAAAATCGATATTCATAAATCGATAAGCCACATATCTCCGACAATTTTAAGACTACAGTCACAAAATTTGGTTGGTAGGTTGTTGGCCTTCAAAGATCGACATATGCCACGCCAACCTCCGCCACCCCAGGCCCCAAGGTCCCCAGGTCCGCACCCCTAAGGATTTTAAATGTCTATATCCTCCGCAGTTTCTGAGTTAGAGCCGTCAAATTTGGTATTTATATTACTGTTAGCCGCCTTTAAAAGCTAATAACAAATTTGTATGGCCACGCCCGCATCTACGCCCATAATCGCCAAAGCCAATATTTCGGAGGGAAGAAGGAAGGAAGGTTCCTAACCGTCCACGCTTCTAACGCCACGCCCACCCCTTCCCCCAACATTTTAAAAATCTCTCTCTCCCGTAATATAAGAGCTACCGTTACAATTACCAAACTTCGAAGAAACGTTACTAGCTTATATCTATCGCAATTTGAAACTTGGACAGTATTTCTTGGCTACACACACCCTGTTCTTTGCTACCTGCTATCAGCTTTTATTACGTATGGTATCAAAGTATTTCGCAGTCGGTTACGTCCGACTGCAACGTTCTGTCTTCTTAAAGCTACAGTTACCAAATCTGGCTGGTGGTTGTCGATGTCCTTCAAAGATCGACCTCGATCCCAGGTCCCCGCCCTCAAAAATCGTAAATTTGTACATTAAAATTTGAAAGGTATATTGCCGGTAGCCGCCTTTAAATATCGATAAAAATAAAATAAATTATAGCCACCCAATAATTGTCAAAAGCTGCTTTTTCGCATATCTCCCACAAAGGCACCTTGTTTGCTTCTCCTTCAAAGATCGGCATATAAATTTTCAATTGAAAATCTCAAATGAGGATATTTTTTACATTTTGTATGGGAATGTTGTGATAGGCTTTTCTATTCTTTTTTCGTACTATTCTTCGTATCTAAGTATTCATGGAAGTTACATTTTGCCTCTGCTTCGTTCTGTCTGCATCGTGCTAACCAGCCTTATGCATCAGCGTCTCCCATAGAAATCTATATTGCAACTTCTTCGGTAACTGCCTTAAGTGCATATGCAATTGCAATAATCCAAGCAGTAAGATGTAAGCAAGCCTCTTGAGTTTTGTCAGTTGTTTCTCAGCTTGCTTCAGTTCAATAGGTTGATACATTTTCATATTTTTGAAGAGAATCCCCAATTTTTGCCTGTTAGTGGTCTAAAGCTTATCAGAGCTAGACTTGCCATTTATCAATTTCCGATAGCAATAAAAAACAATCATTTTTGTTTTTTTAAGATGTTTATATATTCCTGGACATCGATTGTCTTTAAAAACATCATCAATATCGGTTGAGAATCACGGATATCAGTTTTATTTTCATATTTAACAAATTAAAAAGGAGCAAGACCACGCATTTTGTGCATACATACAGTAAAAGTGTTCGCGCATTTCTCCGCATGTTGATTTTAACATTTTATGATAGGTTACGGTTATCTCCTAGTCAAGATTTCTCATCTAGAGCCTGTTACTTTCTTAGAATTATAGAGTCTCTAAGCAAATTAGTAAGAAAATGATCATTTTTGGAGTGAGGCATTTGGTTTGGCATTGTTTTGCTTACTTTGTGTTCATTATTTAGAGTTTATTTATATATTTTGGAGAAAATGCCAACCGATAATTTCAGTAATTTCTAAAACCAGATTTATTTTGTAAAAACTATGTATCCTGAAACAGGATAATGAATTCATTCATTATCAACTGCCCAAAAATGTGTTGGAAAATTTACCACAATCGTTGAAAATCGGGGAACAGTATAGTATAGGAAGCTTTCATTTTCCTGGAATTGTCACCAACTTGAAGCGATCCTTTTTTATTTTTATATAAAAAATGTAGAAAATTTCTAGTCCATATATTCAAATAAACTTAACCTGTTAGGCTGTTTGCCACTGGCGATTGGCTATCAATTTAGGATCGAAACCAATAATGTTTTCCGCTGAATATGATAACACAAAAAAAAACTTTTGCACATGTTTAATATAAAATTAGATTTTTAATGTATTTTATTAGGAGTGCATTAAAAATGTCTCCCTATATAGTGTAGAAGCTAATTAGCTTTGCACACATTGCACAACTATATAGTTCCCTCGCCTGAGCCCTGATAAAATATTGACTCGAATACTCAAATTACAAGCCTTGTGTATATACATTTTCACATCAAATCCAATTATACGTAAGTTGCAATTATCATGCAAAATTCACATTCCCTGAACTGCAACTAAAGATACGCTGTCGTGTCCCCAGAAAGTCTGCATCGCGATTGTATTTTGATGTCAATGTTTTGATGACTAATGCCAATTTTTTTATTTTTCTTAAATCCAACCATGCTCAACTGCTTGTAACAAAACCAATCAACAATAATTAGGCGTGACAACAATGTTGAATTTCTTCACTACCTCGAACGGTTTTCGCAGCACCCTGCCAGTCGTCTCTAATCTGACTGCGATGAACGTGTGGGACGGCGTCTGCATGTGCTTCATTTACGCCTCTTTGCTGGAGTTCGTATGTGTCAATTATGTGGGCCGCAAGCGTCCATTGCACAATGTCGTTTATCGCCCCGGCGAAAATCCCGTAACACAGGTAAATTAATTTGCAAAATAAGAGTACGAACTCAAAACTAGTAAAATAAGGCGCACTAGGCCACTCAGAATTCTCAAATGTGGCTGATATATTATATTAAATATTTCACAAAGAATAAATTTCAATTTTACATAACCGTACATCGATAGAAACCATACAAAACCCTGACACACACTCAAATCAAACTATCCTACAAACCACAAAAAATGGTTTCATTGTTAATTTGTGTATTACACTCACAACCCCAATTAATTCAAAACTAAAACTACATTAAATAACACCTAAGCTAAAGTCATAGAAAAAAGAAACTCCAGTCATTGTATTGTGATTCGTGCTTTTCATATTCTAACTATTTAAATCTCCTCAATTCCTTTATTCAAATAATATTTCTCTTGATATCTTTGTATCGACAGTCTTACGTCAAATTTAGTGCTAAGTCTTACTTAAACATACTAATTATGAATACCTTATCATATTATAGCAATAATACTCACAATGTATTGATATTTCCAAAATCTAAGTGATCCTTTTATATTTAATTCAACTTATTTGTCCATCATAAATCGAATGCCCCAATTAAAAAAAGATTTTTTACGACAGCGTAAATATTTATAAAAAATATATTATACACATACACACAATATTAATAAATAATATATATAAATAATAATATATATATATATATATATATATATATATATATATATTTTTTTTTTTTTTGTATATATTCGTATATATGTATACACTTGACAATGAATTGAAAACAAGGGAAATAGCTGCGTTATTATTTTATTCTTTGATTAAAGTTCCTATATACAAAAAAAAAAATTCCTCTGAAACTAAAAACGCCCTGATAACTAGAAAAATTTTCTGATTTTGGAAATAACTTCTATATACGAAAAACAAATTCTACGAATTAGAAAGGCTTCTTTTATATCTGCTTTAGCGGCAGCGTAGCTCAGTTGGAAGTTGAGTAACTTGATAACAAATTCAAAATTGTTTGTGTATAATAATATAGTAACGCCACGGAAAACTTACCCTATAAAGTATATAAAAAGTATATTTAATTCCAGGGTAAATTTTTCTTCAATTGTCCAATTTCCTGGTTGCTTTTATAGGGATATTTAGGACTATAACTAATTGAAACATTCTGTGAAACAAATAGAGGTTAAGGTTGTCGTCAAATTGGCCTCCATATTTTTTTACCTGTGAATATTAAAAATAATATCGGGCCTCAACCTTTGGAAAGGGTCGTCAGTTATCTAAATTTCAAATTTAGAAACGAAATCTCTTAAACTGCTGGAATTCAGTTTTCGACTTTTGTGAGCGTTACTTTTAGCATTATATTTTCCAAATTTTTTAACTGGAGCTCTAAGCTTATGAGAGATATAGATCTTCGAGATTTTTGTGGGAGGAAGTGGGCTCTAACATTACTAATAATTTTACAAAGTATAGCTGCTTTAAATCTAAAATTGTGTTTGAAATAGGATTTTACGATGTTCATCGTAATCTTTAAGAATGGTTACCACTCAGCTACTTCAAACTGTGGGTTATAGAATTTTTCTGATAGTATCATTTACACTGTCTGTATTCATCCTGCTCTTATTTTGTATCATATTAGTAAAAACTTGTATGTATAATAATCCTCTAGACTTAAATTAATGCCTCAAAAAATCCTTTACAGTGGGTTGGGATGTATTGTATTCAAGAACCAAAATGTAAGAAATAAGAGGTGTGAATATATATACGGAGTGGGGAAGAGAGATCTCTTTCAATTTTAAAATTATTATACTCCCTTCAATAATATTTGTATTTTATTAATATCAAAACCAATTTGCTTGTTTGCAATTAATTGTCAATACTATATGTATGTCCTTTTTGTATTCATTTTGATGTTGATGATTTGCTTGTTTGCATTTTTAAAAATAAACAAAATTAGAAAAAACGAGATAATATCTCATTCTCAAATTCACAGATTTTCCCAATTTATAGTTTTATCCCAAGCAATAAATCTTTCTTATAAAAAAAAAATCGCTTATAGAAATGGTGACAGCCAATCAAATGTTTTTTTTATAATTTTAAAGGTTTACATGTTAATTAATGTGGTATGTATACTTGCTCTATATTGCATTTTTAGTAGATGTATATACTAAGTTAAATATATATATATATTTTTATATATAAATATATATATATACATTATATTACTTTATTTAACTATACAAAAAGACTGAGCTGAGTGGCATGCTAAGCATTTTCATTAATGTTATGTAATGACATAAACTATATATATGTATATACACATAAATAATATATGTGCTTTAAGAAAGTAAGATGGACAAAGTTAAGTAGAAAAAAAAACTAAGAATACATAACTGAAAACGTAATTTTTCCAAATATAACAAATTTTTTTAATATGTGGGTGTTTTTTTTTAAATTTTGTGTCTTTAGCTCGAATATTGCGGGAAATACAAGCTTTCC
The DNA here is from genome assembly GCA_035041615.1 of Drosophila anomalipes. NCBI lineage: Eukaryota > Metazoa > Arthropoda > Insecta > Diptera > Drosophilidae > Drosophila > Drosophila anomalipes. The sequence continues at coordinate 148,537 of JAWNKZ010000166.1, forward strand.
CAATGGGAGCTGGATTAGCATAGAAAAATCATTTTCTTATCAAGCTTCTTAGCAATCTACACTCCAAGCTTTCTACCTTTAGTAGCTCTCATATTGCGGCAGATATATGATATCTCTATTTTTGGAGTAGGGTGGGTACAGCTAAAAATTTGTTTTCCGATTTGTTAAGGCTTTCAAATTGGGTGACTCTAGATTTTAAAATCAGTGAAATTTTCGGTTTTCTCGAATATACCATCAGGTATATTGGGTTTTGGAGCGAAGGCTAAAGGACGTTAAAGGGGATTTGCGGACCTTCCAATTTTGGTGACTTTTCCTCAAAAATTGTGAAAAATATGGGTATGTCCGATTGGTGATGTTAGCTCAAAAGCTCTCGAAGATATAAATATTTCCAGTGGCTTAGAGGTCTTTGATACTTGAAGGACATTGTTTGAACAGATATTTTGTTATTTCATTTAATTAAAAAAAAATGTGTTGTTGATCATTTTCGGATATTCTTCCTTCTTTCTATGGTAGCTTTATCTTATATCAATCAGATGTTGGTTATTTTCTGCGAAATGTGTGCAAGAAACCACAAACAAAAATAGTTATATGTAAGATACATGATTCGAGACTGTTTTATGTACTGTCTGCTACAAAAAGGTTGATAATTTTTATCAAGACGGGTTAGCATAGAAATGTGCCAGAAGTACATGGCAAAATCAACTCAGCTCAACATCATAATTAAAAATGAATAAATTTTGTTATTTTGTGGTATGTATATAATTTTGTCACAATATTACAATAATCTCTACAAGCAAGCCCGATTCTCTCAAAAGATTCCAAAAATTAAATACTCTGTACGCAGATCTGGTCTATAGTAACATAGGGTTAAAGTTACATGTATAAATACATACAAAAGTGTATAGTGTTTGTCCCATTCCGCGGTATAGAAAATATTTTCTTAAATGTTGTCTATGCTTATTGTCCGATCATCATAAAATGTACTAGGCATATGTATAAATATTAATATTTAGACAAATATTCTGAAGAATGTATCTTTTAAGTGCTATAATAATGAATTTAAGCACAAGATATGCCAAGTTTTTAAACATAATTTTGATTTTATTTAAAATTAAACAAACAATGCAAAATACTAATTTAATTATTCATATATTTAAATATTATACATTAAACTTAAAATATAATAACGTAGTAAAATTAGATGTGCATTGCTTTATACTCGATAAGCCAAAGAAAAATCGAACATTGTTCCCAATTTCTGTGATATCTTATATTATATTTGAGATAAAGCCTAAAAGATACGCAATATAAATAATTAACTTAATAATAACTAAGCCATGCAAATTTATAGCAGGATCGATTCAGTCAAAACTAAAATCAACAACAGCAATAATCAAACTTAAAGTGTGTTTTGAGTATGAATATTATTTTATGTACATTTTTGCAGCGTCTTCCAGCGGTACTAAGCAGGATCGGAGTAATTCTTGCAAGTCCTTTGGTAAGCTATTAACCAGAAATCATGCACATTCCCTTCAATTTTTGAAGAGTCAAAGAACACTAGTAACAACATACCATAAACATAATTGAACACAAATTCTTCAAGAGTCCTGCTTTTCAAAGTTTACAAAAATCAACTTAAAAACAAAAAAAAAAAAAAAACAAACATATGGCATGTGAATTTCGCTTTTAAATTTATATGCATTTCAAATTTTAACCTTTCGTTTTTTTTATTATTTGGGCTATGAACATATATTATTTATTGTTATTTGCCTTTTAATCAAATAATAAACTTATATTTATAACAGTTATTCAAATTACATTATGTAGATGCACGCTTCAAGCATTTTAGTTAAATATTATTTATGAAGTCCTCGATTATTTCCATCGTACTCCTATTTTAACCATATTTAATCCTTCAATATACTCTTTTTAGGAGACATAAAACAGACCAAACAAATAACTTCAACAAAATTGTGCATAAATAATAAATTATATGAATGTAAATTAATTTAATATTACAACAATCACAATATTTACTACAAATTTGAGTTAATAATATTAAGAAAGAAAAACAAAAAAAAAACACACTTTAAGATCACTAACAATTGGGAAAAATGTTCCGAGCAAAACTCGAACAAAACCGAAAATAAGAATATATTTATTATATGGTAGTTATGTAAAAATCTGAAAATATAGTTAAATAAGATGTATGATAACTTTATTATTTCTGGGGACTTTTGTGTCAATGAATTGCCTTTGTTTTCTGCTTGTTCTTTAATGACTGAGACGCCTTGAGCCACATTTTTGTACTAAACAAATTATACAGAGCATTTTTGGTTTACGGTTGTATGTTGCCGCTTGCTTTAAAATTTTCCTTGAAGTAGTAATACTCATGTGCTTACGTATGTGTATATCAGCTTTGTCTACATTTGTATAAATATATGTGTTGTAATCGACCCAAGCGCATTGGGTGTTAGTGACAGGAAAAATTCTTAGTTGTGCATATGATACAATTTCACTTAATTCCCAATTCGCTATGAACTCTATAACTCTTTTACTAATTATTTAGAATCGGCCTTTATTTAGCTGGCGAAGATCATGCGCAAACCAAAAATAAAAAATAGCTTTAAAAAAATACTTACTGGTATGTTTTTTGCCAAAGATATTTTGTACAAAAAATCAGAGTTGTACGTCACTTTAAACAAAATCTTTAAAGAATGCACGATTTGGTATTTGGTAAAAAAATTAAAATAAACTTTTATTTGTAGCTTAGTATTTATTAAAAATACTGAAAAGAAAGTTTTACTTTTAGCTTAACAGTGTAACAAGACATTATCACAATGAATAAATTATTATCTGCTTAGTTATATAACTTCTCTATAAATTGATTGCAAATAAATAGAAAAGCTCTGGCAACACTCGTATTAACCGTACTGCAAAAAAGTATGGACATTTTTGAACCAAAAAATTGATTAAAAGCAAAAAATAATTATCACTTCAATTAAAAAACAAAAAAAAATATTTATATTATTCTTCATTTAGCGCTTCCATCAAGCGTTCATCACATAATAAGGCAGAATGCCAATACAACACCATATAAAATGATAAGAATTGAAAGACAAGTCACTAAATAAAAAATAAATTTAAAAAACGTATTTCTAAGAACACTGCATTATGAATAAGTGTTTTTTTCCGATTAGTCCAAAATTAAAATGTATGTTGGGCATTATAGAAACTCTCTTTTCTGCTAAAAAACGAAATCCTAGGAATAAAGAAAATTTAGTATTCAAAGGTTTCTGGAAGAAAATATGTGCACAACTTCTACGTCGAACGAAAAATTGGAAAATGATTTGCAACAGGAATCAATAAAGTTCTACGCAGCAACCAAATAAAAATGACTACGTTAAATATGCGGAAAGCTGCAAGAGTGCTCCATTTGGCAAACTATTAAAAGTAATTAGACATATAAAAATATTTGAATACACATGTATAGGTAATATGCATTAATTAAACTCTCAATTTGTAAAAGCGGTTTGTTTTTGATTTTGTTTTATGAAGAGAAAAAGGATTGAAAAAAATTTTATTTACTAATATAAAAAGAGAACACACTCTAAAAAATAACAATTTGTATTTGGTTCAAAGGTTGTCAGACTCGCAATCTACTTTTACCACTATTAAATAAGCTACAATTATTTATTTATTTACAAAATTATGACTTAACAAAAATACTAAACATAATGTGTTATTAACGAGAACTAAACTAGACCTTTGACTTGAAGCTATAATTAATTTGTTTTATAAATGGCAAAATAAATTTATATCATTCAACGATTTCGAATGGTTTCTCCTTAACAAGTCCGATGTCGTTGTTAGGCAAATGTTTAATACACATTGTCACACACATTGTGTCATTTTATGTAAAAAATAATGTGTATTTTCTTTCTATATTAATATCATATCCCTATCGCACTGTAGAGATTAATTAATTATCAACTCCAAAATATAAAACAGCATGAAAGAACCTTAATGAAACTAACAAAATTAACAGTAATATCGACTAAAAAGCAACGAAATCCTGACTTAAAAGACAAACTTACTCATCAACCGGAATATTAATAAGTATTTCTTTCAAAGAACAACATGCATAAGCCAAAAATATACCACCCAACCATCCCATCCACACATCCTATACAGGAAATTATCGATCGAGAATCTCACGATGCTTTGTCGTCCTTCAAAAAAAAAGGCAAGCACCGTCGCCATGACAGCCAGCACGCCGTGTGCAGCAGCTTCGTCACCCACGCCGGACACACTCAGGCACACGGAGGAGGAATTCCTTGGCGGCGGCATGCGGTGGCAGGAGGCGCATGGTGGCATCATTGGTGCAGCTGTGCAAAATTTGCGTGCACGTTCGATTAAACGTAAGAACGGTCGAGAGGCCATACGAAGCAGTTCATCGACATCCACATCGCCAAGTGTTAAGCCGCCCGCAATAACTACAGAACATATCTATGAAGAGCCAGCGCTGGGTGAAATTGCGATGACGAATGTAGCAGTCACAAGTATTAAGTTAAAAGATGTGCAGGAGGAAGAAAACTCCAACATACTACGTCGCTCTGTTGCCACAAGCACGCCAGCACTAGTGGTGCACATCGAGGGCGAGACAAATGACCGAGAAAAAGGAGATGAGATGGAGAAATATCTGGGGCAGCAACCCTTGCCATCTATTAAATTGACCAAAGATTATGTTCAGTCTGCATTGCCGTTAAAACCACCACGCAGGAAATCTTCGCGGTCCAATTCACCAAGCAGTGCCTACTCTGCAGATGCCAAATCAATAATGACAACCAAGACAACCGCTGCTGAAGCTGCGGTGCAAACTGTGAGTAGTTGCGAGTCGATAACCCAAAGTGTGTTAATTTCCCTTCGATGTTGTTTTTGACCTTGCACAACCGTTAACTAACCATACCAATGAAAACAATTGAGAGGGATTTAAACAGGTGTGCTCGGGAGCACTCGTTCGACAAGGGGTCTTCTGCTGTTTTCCTTTACTCAGTATATAGACAAAAGATTTTTCAGAAATTGTGTGTACACAAATACAAAAAGTATATACATATATTACTAGGTATTATCTTTATAAATAATACTTTGTGAAATACGTAGCAAGGTGTCCAAAATGAGATAAATTCTTGATCTATGGTTTTGCTGTGACAAGCTCTAATAATATCTGTGTTTTTAGGGAATATAAGAGCAAAAGCTTCAAATTTTGAAAATAAGTTCTAGAATACCACTCGCAAATCACTTGATCGAAAACCTTCGGTTTTTCAAAAATCTCTCAAAATTTAAAATCATTAGGAAAGTCTCATACTGAACAAAGCAGATTGCAGCAAGCGCAATCATTTTTTAGAGTATATGTGTGTGTATGTAAAAGTAATTAAATTGTTATTGGATCGCGTTCGTCGAAAGCTGGGAATATTAATATTCAACTTTGGGCCTGTGAATTGAACCCTGAACCCATTAAAAATTGTTTTTAATTCCATCGCTCATATAAACGACGATATTAGAGACTACAAAAGCTAAAATCTTCGAATATGGAATATCAGTTCTCATATACCACATGCAGATTAAGTTTATTTAATCGAAAATTTCTCCCGATTTCGTCATATCAAAGAAATTCTATTAACAACGTCAATAAAAGCCGAAATTTTAATTTTGTTGATCTGAAGTATATTAAAGATGCAATGTTATTCAGATTCCCCTTCCATGTGTATTTGCAAGAGATGCGGTCGTGTGGGAATAATTTACTTAATCCTTGGGAGTCATTCGGATCTAGCAGCTTTTTATTTTTCTAGTTCTTTTTTTTTATTTCATGGATACCGCTTCTAAAAAATGATGATAGCATTAAACAAGCTGTGGGCTCTGTGTCTAAATTAGCATTCGTTGAAAGATGAATATAATACCTATTTCGTTTTTTTTTTCTATTAACAATGCAAATTCAAATTCATTTCCTAAGCTTCTTAACAATTCAGACAAATATGAATTTTGTACAGACATTTTTAAGAATAGTATTACAACACTTTTCACAGCAAATGCACTGTTTATTCTTTTAAAGTCAAGGTAATACTATAAACTGTTGACCGGAATATAAGTGCAATTTGGTTGTATAACGGACAGCAGTGGATAGATTTTTGGATTCCCATTACTTCATTAACATCATAAGTTACACTCACTGTTATGTATTTCCGGTGACCAGACGTGCACCTGTCTAAGTACTTGATTCTCCCCGAAGATGAAACTAAATGCCTAAGGATGTATAGTAGTGCATATAGGTCCTCATATACAGATTTCCGAACTCCTTGTTACGTGTTTAGTTTTCCCGGTAACTTCAGAGCAAGCTAAAACTTGGTAGAGTAAAATGGTTTCAAACATTGTGGTATGGAGCCAGTATGACATCAAGGGAAAAAATCGATTGCAAGCAAAAACGACTGCCATATTTTGCACCATCGCTTAAGGCCATCTAAATTGGACAAAATTTTAAATTGGTGACTTCACGTTGCATAAAAGCGCAATGGGTCAGCGTAAATTTCCGTTGGACTATAGTGGGTAAAACATCCACGTAGTGTATTAGCCAATTGCCCCATCTTTAAAACAGTTTTGCTCGATTTAAAGACGTCCATCCTTTGTCTAATCTGTTTTGAGCCACACCATGCGGAAATGTGAAATTTTTTGTATGTCTATTTAAGATAGGTTTTCTCAATCAGATCATACCATATTTAAAGCCATCGTGATTCTTTCTTTACGCTTTAAAGGATTAGGATTTGATTCTCAGATTTTGATTTCGATATATTAGCGGTCGAAGAGTAAGTGCTTTCCAGAATTCTATCCGATGATAGCTTCTGCTTAATAGAAGATTTCGAATAATAAAGCTGCATTCAATGTCCTTATAACAAAAATAGTTGTATTTAAAGCAGGTCCTCAAATGGTATCTATACTGATAGGCATTGGCGTCGCCTACCACTATGAGGTTTACATAGTTTCTGGTGTTGTTTACTACTAGATATAATATAACAAGTTTTTGGGTCGATAGAATTCCTTACGAATTTAATCTTACTGCTTCAGGAGACTGTTTTGGCAAACTGGCAGATTTTCACAATAGTACACTGAAATGAGTACGTTGAAATCGTACTATAATTTATACTGAGCACAAGCTGCGTCAAATAGCAATATTTACAAAATCTTGTTTAAATAATAAATGTAAGTATATAAGAAAGTATTGTGAAATTTGAGACACAATGAAATATCTCCGACCCCGTAAAGTATGTACATATATGTATATGGATTCTTGCACAGGCTGACAAGCTGTAATTCTGTCGGCCTATATAAGCCTATATGTATATAAGACTTCGTATATTGAATCAATGTATTCGTATACACTTACAGAGAATTTCTTAAGTTTGTTATTTTGTGTACCAGCGTATTGAAGGAAACATCCCCGTCTCCATAAGCCATATTATTAAGTTTCTTAAGTTTGTTATTTTGTGTACCAGCGTATTGAAGGAAACATCCCCGTCTCCATAAAACATATTATTATTATTCTTTATCAGCATAAAGTGCAGAGTCAATAACAACATTGATTCTCGCGATTAAGCTATCTGATAGCATTGATGATACTTTTGATTTATCTAAGTCGACACCAAACCACAATAATGAGCAGCTGAGCGAAATGATATTTATTATTATTTTATCTAGACCAATCTGTCATTATAATCATAGTATTTTTTAACATTCGCAAATGAATATTTCAGCTCTAAAGTAGAGTAGTTAAATGGCTATGTAAGCACGTATGTTATTGTAATTTTTTATAGCGTGAAGAGGAAGGCACCCTGCAAAAATGCGCCCTAAACAAAAAATCAAAATTCACACTGTCTACCAAAACATTTTGGCATATATACTAAAGTGTGAGTGAGAGACTTTGATCTTGTTTTCTCATTCAACCCATAAACTATAAGGGGCTTTCGGCATTGATGATATATTTTGGAATTCCGACAGCGACCTTCAAGTTACTTAAGTTTAAGTTCTAATAAGTTCAGCTGGACTGTAAAAAATAAGCAATACCTACACTATAATTCTTTAGTTTGCACGCTTTTTGTATAAAAAGACTGAATTTGTGACAAGTGTTGCCAATATAACAAGATTTTAAAGGAGATTAAATACCGATGAAAATTACTGTAAATTAATTCAATATGGTTCAAATTTTCAAAATTTGTTATGTTACATGATATATATACATAAATATTGTTATAATTAAGCAAGTGAGAACGTTTCAGCCGCACGTATCATACAGCTTTATATTATAATACCAGTGGAAAACAGACTTTCTACAAGGGTGCGATGAGAGCGCTAGCGGTAATCGAATCGCACGTTCTTTAACAAAGGTTGGCACTCTATAAATTTCTTTCAAATTTAATAACTCTAACGTGTCCCACTTTCCTTAACACTAAGTCTTCAAGTTTCTAGATTAAGAGGTGGCGGAGAATCATACGGACAGAAGGACGGACAGTATTATGGATATATCATACTTATATCCATCATACATATATCCAACTTACTCTTATAACTTTTAAGCTTTGTTTTTATTTTTAAAATATTTATCAAATTCTCTATCGTAATACTGCAATAACAGATTTATGTTAATCTTAAAATTGTTCAGAGACACGCATATATTAATGAAGTTAAGAACATCTTGCACACTGACAAATTTATTTTTATCACTTTTATCACTGAAACCCCATATATTCAGGGGTTTTAATTTAGTTTGCAGAGAAACCCAAAAATGTAATCAAATCAATAATGTATTAATTAATGAAACTCAATTTACATGCTACCCTATTCACAACAGCACTATCCAGCTTTGACTTTTTTAATTAGAATCACATATATATGTACAAAAAAGTATTATTTAACTTAAGTTAAAAGCTTCTAGTTCAATCCTTTGATTGTTGTAGTATTATCCATATAAAATATTTAGCACGGTTTGTTTATCGATTATTGTTGCTTTGAGTAAAACATTGCATAGTAAAGAATAAAGGAGCCGAGATGGTGATGCTATCTTCTTGCTTTTTATCGCAATATAATGTATACAAACAAATTAAAAGCACTTTATAATATGTTTAGCGTAATTTGTATATATATCTAAACTTTAATATCAAATTAAATTGTATTATAATCTAATATTAGTTTGAGTGAATACGCAAAAGATTCCCATGCCATTACTCGTCATGTCAGACATAACAAAAGATATAGCACTCAAATTTTCTAAACAAAGAACAACAAAATCAAACACAATACAACTAACAATAAAAATAACTAAATTGTTATTTCAAATAAAACAACTTATTCAGCCAAATTATATGTGTGAATTTTAATACTTTTTTCAATGCCGCAAAAAAAATGTATACTCGATAAATAACAGCCTGTAAGTATACTGTACAAATATGCGTATACTTTTTAAATACGGTTTGCATTTCAATGCATACTTCTTGATAAAAATTAAAGACTTATATTTTATTTACATACGTACTAAACTTCTCGTAATTGAATAATAAATATTCTTGTTGTATTTTATGATGAAATACAAACAAGACAGTTAACAAAAATAGCAATATATTTTCGTTTTGAGCCTTTTCAATTCAAACTGAATGTGTGTAGATGAAGTCTGTTGCTTGTATTTAAAACTAACAAATCTTCTTTTTACTGATCCTCGATTAACACAATGTTTTATTTTGTTGGCTGTCTATCAGGGCGAAAAACGACGCGACGCCGGAGCACCGAATGAGATTGTGGCATGTACCACATGCGGCGGCAGCAGCAGCCCATGCACACACTCGGTTAACAATGGCTGTGCCACGGAGGTGAGACAGCAGCCCGAGTATATTCCATATACTAATTAAACTATAATTCATTAATATTACAATTTTATATTTCCAGACCTGCTTCGTTCAGATGCGCAAAAAAGAGCCACCGCATCCAATACGCGTTGCCAAGACGATCGATGTCATTGCTAGAATAACATTTCCAACTGCTTATGCTATATTTCTGATATTTTTCTTTGTACACTATAAGGGATTTTCTTAAAATTTAGCTAAACCGACACTCAAAACATGCGCCAAGGTGCACAGCAATGAAAACAAAAAAATCATAAAGTAACCATAAGAAATAGAAAAACTAACTAATTAAGTCGGACCAAACCGACTGCTTAATACTCTGATACCAATAGGTGCTAAGGTGCATTTGAGCAGAGGTGGTCAATGATTAACCTATAATATAATCAGTAATTCACTTTCAAATTTGGTGACTCTAGTTTAAGATTGGAGAAATTATAAGTTTTATCGAAATTCATATCGAGATGTTAGTAAATTGGCAGCCACCGGTGAGCGAGACCAATTAACAATATTAATAATTTGTCTGACACAAAGTCACGTCACGAGCTGAAATAATTTAAATAAAGTTAATATGCACAGATGGACGGACTTACATACTACAAGAAGGACACTGCGCAAAGCCAATATACAGGACATTCAACTTCGGTATCAGTGTATAAAAAGTTAATGAAAGAAAGTTAAAGTTCGTTGATATTTCACTTAAGTGTACCAAATGGCAGCACAAAGTATCTATTTAAAATCGAATATACTTAATTACAATTCCAATAAATTGTAAAAAAAAGAAAACAAGTGATAAGTCATATAGTCAATATAACAACAAAGAATATCTTCTTCAATGGGCTTTTTTAAGTTGTTAATATTAAATTAATAATTTTTGCAAAGTCAAAACTTGCTAATTGGGAGTGGTCAACAAATGCTTTAAATACTTAATTGTAAAGAAATATTAAGCAAGTTTTAAAATATAGTTAAATACATTCATAATTATATTAAAACCAATTTTTTAAGAACTTATGCTGAAAGTTTGTTCCAAAACAAACATCTAAGAACCTTGCCTGAGAAAAATGCGAGCCATGAGATAAATTCTATAAGCATATTATATAAATCAGTAAAAAAAAAAATTAAAAAAACATGATATCCGTAATTACACGTATTATGGAAAGAAGTGTGCACAAAATTCTTACTATGACGCTTCACTTCATATGATGTTTCTTATATGTAATTATTAACATATATGGAATTAAGTTCTTGTCTGTCTAACATAAGAAATTGCTTTGTCCGGAGATATTATTACATTTTATATGTTTTCAACAAATACATATTGATAGGCGTACTCGATGTCTACGCCTATCTCAATCCCATAAGTCTGGCCATTCTAGTATGTATTCGCCTCATATTCGTCTTCGTCTTTCACATAGTAGTACAATTTCTTCAAATCTATATAGTGATTCAGCTCTTCGCAGTAGATTGTGTGTTTTCTTTTTAAACTTTCATATTATCCTGTTAAATAATTTAACTTTTTCCTGTTCTTCTTTCATCGTTTTGTTCCTGTTTCTTTTTTTTTCAAGCTATTCTTTTTCTATTCGAGTTTCCATAAAGTTTTGGTACATCAGCGCCAGATTAATTCAGCTGGTGCAGCAGGAATGGGCACAATGATTTTGAATCGAGCATAGGGTTCGTTCAACTAGTTCGTTCGTTCAACTAGTAAATCAGTGCCAATCTTTAGTATTGTTCTTATTTATTAATTTTTTTTTTTGACTTAATTGATTTCATGTTTGGTGTTTTCTCCTGGTTTGCTTCCAGCATGTTCTCAAGACTTCTGACCCATTGCTTTGTTAGCACCATCTACTATCCTTCAAAATGCGCTAACGCATGTACTTATTCTCCAGCAGCACACCACCACGTCCAAAAACTTTGGTTGCATATTTTTGGGTTTTATGAAAACCAACTATTCGTGGATTAATGAGCCTACGACAAATGAAAGTTGGACGCTTTCCATTGCATCTTCTTTTTGTCCACTGTATTTTTAATAAATAACGCTGGTTGTCTAGATTCAATATTTTTGAGCCGCTCGCGCTGTTAGCCTGGATTGGATCACAAATTCATTAGACCAGGATTTGCATTTCTTATCTATGTTAACAATCCGCGACATTTTCACAGATCAACAATTCATCAAAAGTTTGCAACCTGCAATCATTTCTGGTCTTCATCAAACCCGTTGCACTCAGTTTTTTCTCCTCTCTACATCTTCATTATTGAATTCTTCGTCTAGTTAGCAGTCAGCATCAGAAAGTGAAATTTCTTTACATATTTTCTTTCTGATATTCTGCCGGCTAAGTAAGTAGCAGATATTTGCATGAAACGCCTCAGCCTTTTTGTCATAATCGAATCCTTCAAATGTTTTGAAACACTCCCAAGATAGAGCCACTATGTTAAAATTGTATCGAATCAAAATGTATGAAGAAGAATAACATTATCCCTCGTTATTGTATTTAGCATATATTTTATACTCGTCAACTCGTAAATACAGCCGTCGTTTTTGCTATCGTTGTTTCTAAATCAAAAACTAGTTTAGCCCATAGTTCTAGATATTATTACAATTTATTATGTTTTGAACAGATATAAGTTCATGTTTAGTGTTCCGCGTCTTTGTGGAGTTGTATTATTTAAGCACATATAGCATGTGTGTCTATATCCATCTCGATCACACAGATATGTGTATATATTTACACGTTTGGATACATATATATGGTTAAAATTTAATTTTGTTTATTTACTTGATTCAAATGCCTCCATGTCAAAATATTGTCATAAAATGTCGCTCAAAGCTGTATATATCAAAATACTTAGAATGTTGTAATCTTTAGTTTTTAATTGGCTTGATCATTTAAATAAATATTATGTTATTTTAAATGCATGAGTTGCTGTGGCAATTTTTTTGATACTCTGTACTCCCAAAACTAATTAAAAAGAGTTAGATCATGCAAATGTATGAAAAGTGTATGGAAAGGAATTTCCGTCCCCGAAAGTTTGATATTGATATATCCGTTTTGTCTGTATGAAACCGTCATTTTCAGACAAAATACAAATTGAGACCTCATATTAAGAATATAGGCATTCTCGTATAACGTATTGATCAGCAACAAAAGTCGTCCTTTCTCTGTCTGCGTATCAGCCTGTCCATCTATATGAACGCTCCGCTCTCAGAGACTATAACGGCTAGAAACTTCACATTTGAATATGGGCATTACCGTGACGGATGGAAATGCCCATTTATCACACGCAGATCAAGTTTTTTTTATTTTACCGTTAACTCCTAAGTTTTGCAAATATCGATACCAATAAAAATAATAGTCACAATTTAAAGATATAGCCACCCATCTTAAGCAAAAGAAGTATGCGCTGGCATAACGCTGATGAAGACCGGTTAAGAAATTCAGAAGGATATCATATATTCATATTTATCAAATTACACAGCAGCAAGCACAAGCATTATATAAATGTGCACATAAGTAAATACATGCAATAACTGTAAGCGTATTTTTCAAAGTATTTTTAATATTTAAAATAGACTTGGTGTATCTCCTAATATTTTAGTTTGACTTTTTAGACAAAAACTAAAGATAATAGAGCCTGAACGGTGCATGCATTTTCGATGTAAACTGAGAGACATTCAAATGTCCATTTGAATACATGAGCGAGTATAAACATACGTTAGCCAACAGCCAACTCTTTACTTTAGTTATTTATTTCATACAATAGCCAACAAAAGCAACAATTGCGCTAGCCGTCCTAAAGCCAAAGCTCATGAAAATACACAGATATTTTTGATTTTGCGGAATGTATGAAAAAGTACTGCAGACCACTTTTCAGAGATTGCAGTGATTTATTTGTTGATCGTACGATATTTTATGTATGCATGTTAAAACAAAACATAACGATGCGGTAAATTGAAGCGGGGTACAGGGTACCTATTTAGGAACTTATATAGTTTACTAAGATCAAAGAAAATATATATTTTAATAAGCTTTTTCCATGTAATATAAAATTATCAATATTTATTTTAATAGAATTATTGTAATTTTCCCGAATTTCGTGCCCTCTGCCGAAACTAGAACAATTTATGTTAAAAACACTAGCAGCAGGAATTGGATTAGACAAAATAAATTAAAAGAAAACACATATCAAAGCTTAATGGACTAAAACTTATACAATAAAAAATTAAAAAAAAAAAGTATATATAAAATCATAATATAAACAATATGAAAGAAAACAAGAATTTAAGACATCAAAATTTAAAAAAAAAATCGCCCAAGTATTTTAAATACTATTTCTGTCAAACACAAATCAAGTCCTGCAATATTTACACAAAGAAGACCAAAACTAGAAAACACTCCACAAACAAAACACGTATGGATATGGATATTCATATTTTTAAATAAGAAATATAAAATAAGCAGTTTTTAAAGCCTTGTGATAAACACAACTACAAAAACTAAAAGAAGAAACCTTTGCGTAAACATTTATTTAACTTAATAAGTTGAGCAGGTTAATGAGGGCCATTGTTACCAATTATTTAAATAATATTTATTATATAACATAAATGCATATAAAAAAATGCTTTTTAGAATTTACATATTTTGCAAACAAAACAAAACGAAGGTAAAGCTATAAGCCATTTGGAAAGTCTATAAGAAATATATTGCATACTGCTTGGAGCAGAAATGATTTAATATACCTTTTCTATAAGCCCATCTTCTCAAACCACTTTAACACTTCAAACAGATTACAATTGCAGTTGTACCACCTTAAGTGCATTTATTCTCATTTGTACACTGAGCAGCACTGAGAAATTTACACACATATAAATATTTGTAACCATAAAACAACAGCTTGCAAATTACAGTTTACAATTAATTAAACACAAATATGTAAACTATTTTATTTAAATAATTTCTGAAAATAACAGATAAAATGTGCTATACAGTTCCTGTCAAAAGAGCATTGGCCTTCATTCAATTCGCCATAAAAAAAAACGACTGAAGCGACAACGACTTCATAGAAAATTTCACTTGTCGGTAATCACTACCTAGTTATCAGAGGTCGGATATAACTGTCAACACATATTTTAATAAAAAAATATGAAGGAATTCTACAGTCTATCTCTACAGAAGACTTTTTTGGC
Source organism: Drosophila anomalipes (assembly GCA_035041615.1). Classification (NCBI taxonomy): domain Eukaryota; kingdom Metazoa; phylum Arthropoda; class Insecta; order Diptera; family Drosophilidae; genus Drosophila; species Drosophila anomalipes. The sequence goes on from JAWNKZ010000166.1 coordinate 163,660, forward strand.
GAAATTGTGTACTCAGTTTCGTGTTTCTGGCTGAAAAAAGGGTCTATTGCTTAAAAACCATAATTAAATGTGTAATTTGTTTCCCTCTCTTCATTGTATCCGGCAAAGATTGTTTTTTGCCGGACAGTTGAATGTTGATTGACTAGACTCTCCAAGTATTAGTGGTCAACATTTTATTGGTTTGTAAAATTATTTCAAGACATCTTAGAAACCCATCGGTAAATACCAATTGATTAACTCACTCACAAAATGGGACTATGAATTGATGTTCATTAATTGGCATTCCGGGCTATGCCATATTTTTTTTATTTGCTAATCCAATTTCGCAGTTTCACATTTATTAATCTATTATTAGAAAAATGTATTATTTTAAACATTATTGAGAATGTTCGATAACAATTCCACCGCTGATGGTCCTTAAAATAGTTACGATTTTTAAGATATGCAACTTATGAAGCTCATTTTGTGAATATATAATAGAACATGAATCATTTATCAAGAGATAAAATTCGATAAGATAAGTGAGGGCCGATTCAGTTTCCAGGAATTAAATAACAACGACAAACACCTGTGTACCAATCCGTCCGGCAACTTTTTCGACACGCTATGCCAACCCATCAATATATTTCCATTTAATTTATGTTAAAAACCACAAACGCTATTTAATTATATCTTTTAACCCAAACCAACTTTTCACAAGTCTTTAATTTTGGAGTGCCAGTTCCTTGTGTCATAACATTAAAAGCTCTCTTAATTTTAAATTAAATAAAACGATATATAAACTAAAGCCATAGTGTAATTTGATTAGTTACTGAAAATATATTTGGGCTGTGTGTGAGTAGTTTTCGATTCAGACAGCTTTTTGAATATGATCTTAATTTATATGTACTTCATTTTCAAACTCTTTTTTTCCTTTAACATGAAATATAAAAAAAAAAGAATAATGCGACGAAGTCCTGCTACTATTAACATTTTCACCAAAGCAAAATATGATAAATGTTTAAAAAAAATTAATCATCTCCAAATACATATGTATCAGTGATTGCACAGCTTTTTGTTAACAATTACTTATTCGGGTTAACCATTGGAAATTTCAATTCAATTATAATTATTTATTATATATTTCAATTCATATTGTAAAAACTTTGTTAATTTGAGGTCAAATCCGAGTCTAAAAGGTGAGGCAACCGATGCCTACTTCCAAGGCCGATGATATCTAATGTGCTGTTTGACATATCTTGAAAAAATATGTCGAGCTATTTTTCCAATGTGAATTATTTGGTATAGTGTGCCGATGCTAACACTGTTTTGCTGTGAACACAAAAATTATTGTATATAGTAAGTTTGGATTAGTCAGATTGGAAAGCAGGTTTTTAGTGCAATTAAAAAACAACAATCGACAATCGAACTTAGATGTTTGACAATCGGTGTTATGGCCGTAAGTCCGCGATTTCAATACCAATTTAATATAGTAAAAAAAAATGTTTTTTTTTTAATTAAGTAAATAAAATATTAATATTATTTGTTAATTTAAAAATTCATATTGATTTATATAAAAAAAATACAAGAAATAAAAAGAATAAGTGCAGAATAAAAATGTATTTACCAATCTTCGGAATTCTTATAAATTTGATAACTAAACCTCTGAAATTGGGGATATTATAGGTATTCTCGATTTTTGGTGTGGCGGTGGGCGCGGCCAAGAAAATTTCTTATCAATCTTAGAGCGGTTTTCTTGAGATGTGACTTTGGTAACTACCTCTATAATTATCTGAGATATTCGATTTCCGATATACACATATCGATCTTATAGACTTCTAGATCTTGCAGATTTTTTCGGTATTTAAATCAAAGAATATTATATTGCCTTGCCGATATATTTGTTTCTTTTCTTAATTTTTTGACCAACCAATATTTTTTGCCAAATATAATTTTACATCATTTTGGGAGCGCTGCGAATTCACTTACATTTTTCAAACTGCAAAAGAAATCTATACTTAAGCTATATAAGCAATTACCAGGTGGTTGAAGAGTTCCTCAGAAAACAGTTGTGTGCTTACATTAAAATTAACTTAGTAGTTTTAAATTATGAATATTTATATTCAGTTATTATTATTTAACAACTCCGCCAATAAGCATGCCACACATGCGTTTTATAATACAAATATGTTATTCTTAAAGAACGCCCAACAACGGGCGGGGTCAATAAAGATATAAAGATATTTTGGTGAACGGAAAAGAGTTTCATACAAAAACTATATTTGCGGCTGATTGTTTTAATCGGACACATATGAAATGCCCGATGTTGATAAGGTTTTATCGCTTACTATAAATAAAAAATTTTAAGTTTTGCTCAAAGTTTCATCGAAATAGTTGAAAGCCGATATGCGTCTTGGCTGTAAATAAAATTAAAGAAAATTTAACAAAAATTTGATTGGGCTTTTGCATGAAAAAACTCGTTTAAAAAATTTATATTGAAATTTCATGATGTGCGAAATGAGTGCCAATGAGTATTAGAATATAAATCGACAAATAATAGTTAAGGTGGGTTTTACGCTATTGGCACTCTGAAGATGGCCAAAGAGGAATTGCGCTGATTGACTTGCATTTGCTACTGAATGAATTAAAACCGAATAGCGCATTGAGATGTCTGCATGAATATGTTTTTATTCACTATCAGTATATCTTCTCTTTAAACGACATAGAGGTACTAGGACAGTTCTGCGATGATTGACCAGCCAACTTGTTAAGAACATTAAATATTATTCTTAACTAATACTTCCGTTTCTGACAAACTTTCCTAATAAATTTATTATTTTTTCTTTTGTTGATAAGACTTAATAAAGATAATTTTTGGATACCTTTATGATCTTATATAATCGAGAATATACACAAATATAAGGGTGCTTCAGCTTTTTGGAAAGGCCACCTTTCAGGACTTTTTTTAATTGCGATTTTTCCAACTTCAAAAACGTATTGTGACGAAATAGCCATGAAAATCTGTATCCATATATTCTTAATTCTAGTATATCATAAATATATTCTATTTTTTATTTTTTTTTTTTTTTTGTTAACGTGGCGTCGAGTATTAAATACCTATGCAAATGTATTTCTGATCTATGTCAAACAACTGTATTTTCAAACAATTACTTTCTTAATGAATTTTAAGATCGATTTTCAAAAGTGCTTTTGATTGACAAAATAAATAAAAAAAAAAGGAAATAGTTTCTGGGTTGAATATTCAAAAAATAAATGCTTGTACTCGCATTGGTCCCCGAATGAAGTTGCGATGTTTTGGGACCTCCGTTAATTGCCAATCATACATTTTCTCTATTTTAAAGCCTATAGCTCCGAAGTACATATGTATGTATAGCCCACAGCAAAAAGATTTTTTAAAGACTAACATGGTTATACTGGTTGCTTATGCTACTCAAGAATAAATTAATACTTCATGGCAATATACCCTCTGATAGGGTAAATCGTTATATTTTTATTTGAGAGTTCTTCGATTCACACAAGATCTAAGAACTAATTACAAGAACATTGGTAAAAGATGCAGAAATTGTAAAAGCTTGACTTGTATTAAAGGACAACAAGCTTAGAAAATTTTTAATAAGACTTAAGAAAATTACGATTTTCTTTATGCTGGAAAATAACTAAATTGGAGAATATATATAGCTAATTAAAAGCAATGGTTATGATTAATCAAAATGAAAAAAATAAACATAAATTACCTAGAAATATTTATATATTTCTGTAGGTTCGAGTATGCATAGGCAGCAAATATTTTATCGATCGTTTCAGAATTTCAACTAAACTGATATGAAATTAAATACACATATAAACTTTAAGGGCTATTAAGAAACAAATCCAAGCTTATTTTCAATAACTGATCCTTTATATATGTACTAACACAGCAAATTAGCTAGTTTACACAGCTTAAAGTACTACAAATTGTTCTACAAAATGTAAATAAAACAAAAAGCTTTATTAAGTAGTATTAATATTTTTAAGCAAAAACATATTTTAACAAATTATATTGTCTACTACATTGCAACTTTACTTAAGCATATTAAAAATATAGAAAAAAAAATCAACTGAAAATTCTAAAAAAAAGTTGAATCTATAAAACAATATTTTTCACAATAGTTTAAATTCATCATTTCATTTATCAATTTAATATATTTATAAAAGCTTAATTACAAATCCGACACGTACACAAAAAAATAAAATCTTAAGACTTTAATAAACCAAACAAAAAATTTATGTAAATACACGAAATGAAAACAAATGCAAAAAAACTAGTTTTAAATAAATGTTTTAATATAAACAAAAAACCAACTTTGCATTAGTAAATATCGTCACATCAGAAATAATGCTAAGCAACATACGTACAAAATCTTCGGTAATGAATGAAGACCTTTCTAATTGCATCGACGACATATTAACAAAACAATATATTTTAAAAAAAATCAAATAAGAACGTTGCACGAATGTTGCTCCTGCTTATAATTCTGAAATGATTGGTATCAAAAAAGGAGCAGAAAGCGAACGCTGAAGATGCTTATAGGCTTTGACAATCAGCAGTTTTGTAAGTTTTCATTTTGTTTGACTTTGACCGTCGTCAAAACTTAAATCAAAATCACATATGTAGCTTGAAATGAACATGATGAAATCACGAAGACTACATACCCTTGCAAGCCAGATTCTTCTTTGGGAGCTATGTATATGACATAGTGTCGATAGTGAGTATTTATTCCAAATATACGATATGTATTTATCATCTTCGGATAACTTAATAATTAAGTGATGTTTAATTCAAATTTGTGATTGTATACATCATCTTCCGATAATTCCAGGAAGCTTTATGATATAGTGGTCCGCTAAGGCCGATGCTGATATATATGTATACAGACATGTCTATATCTAATCAGCTGAGGATGCTTTCAAGGCTATATAAATGGAATTTGGGAAGTCAACTTCAGTGCGTAACGCACGCGCAAAAATTTAATAGAAGATTTGCTTTAGAGTTTCTTTATTATTAAAGATGGCATAAATTTTCAGGTCAATGCATACGCAACAGAGCCACCGGCATTGTAACGGAACAACCCCTAAAAACCATGAGTGGTCATCATTGAAGCGAACAGCCTGAAAACAGGTTTCGACAACATGTGTTTTAGCCCGCGCAACAGCTTCCGCTTGTCCCTACCCTGTGTTCTCTAGACTCATACCCGGTTCTAAGGTCTGAGTCTCGCTTCGTTGCGCTTGTTGATATCAGCACCTGCAGCTGCAACTTGGCAGCAGCAACAGCGGCCTTCGACCTCGCCTTGTAATTATTAATTACCTTTGACAATTAATTTTAAAATTGTAATGCTTTCGTCTTTAACTGCACACAATGAACGAATTAGATATATTTATATATATTTATTTTTGTCAATTTGGCTTTCAGTCTCAATTCTTCTTATCATACCGTTGCAGAGGTATAAAAACTTTGTCATGAATTCAAAACGTTTTGACATAGACATATGTATATTTTCGATAACATCAAAATTACTAGACATGACAACCAATTTTTGTTTCCGACTATTCGCCCATGGATCCGAAGTGCCATACGAGAAATTAGTTAATTACAGATTCATGGTTTTCGCTCCAGTAATTAAAAAAAAAAAATTGTGTTCATAGGGACTGACAGACTGAACAGGCAGACAAACTGGCATTCGGATATTGCACAAACCATATAGTATGGTATAGTAAAGGTAAGTAGATTTTTTCACCATATGTTACTTCCCACATTAATCTCTACATGTTTGTCTTCTTTTTTGTCGCTATATTTGTATGAATGTATCTTAAAATCGTTGACTTTACCAGAAGGTCAGATATATATGGTGGCAATATTTCTGAAGTTCCAGCAAGATGTAATTAACTCCGTGAATACGTTAATCAATTATTGTTTGCAATTCGCATGAACAAACATAAACTACATTCATCCAAAAAGAATTATTGACTATTTTAAAAATTAAAATTAATAGAAATGTATGTCTGTGCATATATGTACATACATACATATGCTCATTATGCCCCGAATCCCTTAAAAATTGCTAAAAGAGAAAAAAGAGAAATAAAGTAATAATAAAAGTAAGTAACAGCTAGAAGGATGCAACCATGAAGTAAATACATATATTCTTGTTCAGGGTATCTCAAAGGCGAGTTATCTCGAGCATTCCTACTTGACTTATTTTTTCAACTATGTAAGTATCAAGTACATAATCGTAAATAAATAAAGAAAACAAAATATTTAAACACGTATTTATAATTATTTTTTTTTTTTGATGTTTTTAAGTGTAATTTTTATTTTTTCTTTAGTACGGTGATACAGTAATACAGTGTCCATTAAACTGTAATGCAAAAGGTTAACAGAAGAATGTCTCAGGCAATTAGAGAAATTATGGCACCAGTGGACTAAGTGGCTCAGAAACAAGGCAGTGGGTCAACACAACAGTCTAACTCAGTGATATAACAGAAATATCGTCCCAAAGATAATGTTCCAAAATTTGTATGGTAATGTACAAGTAACCGCCTGCAAAGATCGATAAGAAAAGTTCACGCATGCGCCCAAATATGTTCATTGTGTTGTGTGACAAAATTTATTAGCGGTCATTTGCAATGTAAATATAAATCGTTTTTGTGGCCTGTTTATTGAAGAATAGACAAATGTGTACAGAAAGATAAATTACAAATCCAACGTAGTCTTTGTCATTTGGGAAAATATACATCTTTGAGATTCAGGTCAGCAGAGCGTAGCAATTACTTTTTCATTTGCGAGTATTAATTGTTTCTCAGTCGGAAAATCATAATAATATCGAATAACCACTTGCAACGAAATATTATCAACGCGCAATTCATATACAACATTCATATACAACGGACGCAATTCGAAGTTCGGCTTTCAATTGTGGCTATTTTAGAACATTTCGTTGGCTTTTACCATTAGGTAGGTAAAGGAACATTTACTTTACGTGATATTTGTTAGTTACCGAGTTTATGTAGTCGTGTTCGTCCACTTAATGACGAAATATGATTTCTGGAAATAAAAACAATTTTGGTTTCCAAACTTACTACGAACATGTTAACTAAAGTCTGCAATAGTAAGTGGTCATCGATTTGCCAAAAAATAATAATTTAAATTTAAAGGAAGAATCTTCTAATTGATTGAAAATACATCTTGATATATTGATATCTCATTATTGATTGATCTCATTACTATCAGAAGGCGCAAGAATTTTCTGTATGCATTTGCACATATTTATTTTTAATTGCTTTGTTCAAGGTAAATCGTAATCGAGCTCACTCGACTGCATTCTTCCTTGTGACTACTAGCCTGGTCGCCATTTCGTGAAACTGCTGAGCCGCATCGAGCGGCAGGTAATTCAGGGGTTAAAGTACTCACCCTTATTAAAGACAGCTACCAGTGGCTGTTTCAGGTACAGGTTGTCCTATAACCAGCGGTCTTTGTCTACTATTAGCTTGCAGAGGGTGTTCTAATTTTGTCACAAACTGTGTATGTATATGTACATATATATATATGATATTTAAAACAGAGTTCAATTTTGTCAAAAATGAAAGAAATGAAAGACGATTTTACAATATATATATATATACAATACAATTTATATATGTATACGACAGATAGAAAATACACATGTCGAAGCTAACAGATACAGATTATTAAATAAAAGCACCGATCTGCAGAAAATAAACGTTGTTTGAAAAATGCTTTAATTTTTAAAAGTTACATTTTTGTTTATTTTGAGTGGTACGCAAGATTTAATGGTACATTCTGCGTAGGAAAATTTCTGATGTATGAATGTCGATGTATATTTTTCTTTCTTTTTATGAAATGTCGTAGGTAGTTAAATCCTTCGCTATGAAAAGTTCAGACTTTTTGGATTCGATCGATACTTGATTTTTGTGGATTCGATATTTAAATTTAAATTGATTTATCGCACATTAGTGTTTTAAGTTGATTAATGTATTTATTGTTAACTGAACATTTTAGTGACGTGGATTCAACATAAAGTGTATAAGTGCATAAAGAAGAATCTTGAATACAAAAAGTCAATGTTTGCCACAAGTTTTCATTCTTTATATTATAGTATTCCGGTGTTGAACAAAGTTTATCAAAATGCTTACGTGCTGTAAGAATTAATAATTTAACTTACTTACCTGTAATAATGATTATTTGAATTTTAAATGTAAGAAGGTCGAAAAATTAGTAGACAAGTAATTTTACATATACATACATATAAAAAAATGTACGAAAAACGATAATCTCATTTTTGTTTTTGAATTCACCCCTTGGTTTTAAATTATCAACTTCAAATTCATTTTGAAAGTTGTAAATACTACTACAGTATTGAGTTACAAAAACCATATTCAACTATATAGTTTTTACTTATAATAAAGAAGTCCCTTAGCATCGCACGCTTTTTGATATCTGGGACGACCCTACTACTACTTCAGCTACTACTATTTACTACTTACATACGGTTGTACTTCTTTATTATAGGCATTTTAAATACTTGTTGGATGATTGAAATGTGTATGATAAAATTAGCACGAAAATAATAACATTTTATATTTTACATAAGGTACACATAGCCATGTTCGTCTACTATACTCTATATTGATCGAGTCCCTTTACCATATAGTTCCCCAAAGACCATTTGATTGAAAATTCATTTTTTATGAGTTACAGGGTACAAAAAATCGAATCAAACGTGTATACTGTGTATTAACAACCAAGTATAAAATACACCAATGGCAGCAAGCGCCAGCGTAGGTCCTGCTAGCAAAAAAATGTTATATAGCGCGTGTTGCTGTTACACGTTATCAACAATCTCGTTTTACCAAATAACGTGTGTGCATTGGTATTGGTACAAAAAAAAAACAGAAAACAACAGCAATTGGAGAAGAGTGGAGGAGGGGTAGTCGTAGCACGCAAGGAAAAAAGACTGCGACGTGGATTGAGGGAGTGGTCGCATGTGGATCGCCTGTCTATAGAGCAAGTGGGAAATTGGTAACACGAATAAATGCGACTTCACTAGGTTGGTGGTTGCTGCTGGTTGGCCAAAAAACGACGTCGGGCCAGTTGTTAGCTATTACTACTACTACTACTACCAACGACAGTCGCTGATGACGACAGCAAATAGCATATAACTACCCCAAGACCCTCTCTCTGTCATCATTTGTGTGAATGTGTCTGTGTGCATATGTTGGTAGCAGGTGTATATGTGAGTCGGTAACAGCCCGGTTTGGCTTTAAAGTTTTGTGCGGCAGCAAATAAAATTTCAGTTAGTCACATGTCGTCGTCAAGGATACGCCAACGTTCCGTTTTGTTTGTTGTGCATTGAACGCGACCTGCGAGTTGTCACTGGCAACCAGCTACAGGACTAACCAACTAAAAGACTCTCACTATTGCACTCTCTCAACACCAGTGTGCATGTTAGTGTGTAAGTCATTTGCTAGCCTAGCGACTATTTAAAGGTATACGAGCTATACATTCGCTTTAGCTGTGGTGCCGCACCTGCGGCCAAACAAGGACAGCCGCTTACCACCTAGCACCTGTCTAGATCTAGAAATATTAACAGTTTCCGGCAGCGCTGCCTGGCGCTGACGTTTACAAGCACGTTACATAGCTGTAAATTCAAATTTGAACTTCAGTCAAGTGTCAAAGCTCAAAGGATTAACATGTGCTTCGGCTCATGATAACTGGTCACCAGCTTAGTGACAAAAAGCAAAGTGTACTCATCAACATAAATTTGACAAAAAAAAAAATATATATATAAGCAAAACCACAAATTTTTGTTATCATAAAGCCCAAAAAGTTACACATCAAACATAGAAAATTAAAGCAAAGTGAACATCAATATATAAAAAAAAAGTGTACTAAAGGTAAGTCTAGAAATGATCAACTCACTGAAAAATATTGTGGAACGCTACTGCAAAGCAACTACCATTACATCTTGGCACTGGGAGAATTCACAGTTGGTTACATAATATTCTGTGGTTCTGCGGGTGCCAAACTGTAATGTGTGGACAAAGAAACAACCTGAAAAACGCAACTTATAAAGTAATTTTAAATATTAAGCCGTCTTTATGAAACTATTGTACAGAAAGTTTGAATTATATACTAAATAGATATAATATAAAATACTATAAAATATTTATTAAGAGTAGTTTATATTTTTTGAGATTAGTAATTTTCACTTTTATACCCTGAATCCATTGGAACAGGTAATAAAAAAAGCAGGTTATAGTGAAGTTTTGCAAAAGTTTGTAACTGGCAGAAGTACGCATCTTCGACCCCATGTAAAACAGACACTATAGAAAAGGGTCAACTGCCGAATCTCGTTGGTATAAGCACGCCGATTTTGAAATACATACTCTTATATGCCATAAAAAGATCAACTTCATTTTAATGGGATCGATATATCCTGGATTTTTCTTGGATTGATTAAACACTTATTTCTTCGATAGAGGCACGGAGATTTAAAAGTATTTTTTCATATAGCACATATAACACAAATAAAAAAAAACCTCTTTGTATATTATTTCTATATTATCGTTTTATGTATTCTTAAGCCGAAAATAAATCAAAATCAAAATAATCCAAATTCCATTCTATCTTGAAACGAACAAAAATAAAATTAAATGTTTCAACATAAATCTCACTTACACAATAATAGTCAATATAAATTTACTTATCAATTATCCTAGCGCTTCCCCAATAATATTGCCTTAGAAAGTTGAAATTTTGCATCAAAATTGTTATTGTTATATGTCACAGAAGAATATATAAAAGGAATACATTCCAATCTAACTGAATGGATTGCTTTATTAATTGTGTTTTAGTTTTCGGGTCAAAACAAGATTATCACTTTCTTGTGTGTAATTACAGTTAACACATCTAAAAATATATATATACATGCATGAATCAAGCAACGTTAATATAACATGCAATTTAATATAACATTAAAAAAAAACTCAAAAATCGTTGAATTCATAACCTATATTAAAAAGGACAATGACACGCGTCGAGACAATTGCCCTGATTTATTGTCCAAGGGACCATTTACATTTAAGCTTATCTTCATTCAACTTTTATTTTGTAATGAATGTTTGCATTTCTAACAAAATGTAATGAAAAGCTATATTGATAAATAACGGATTTGTGGTAAAAGAGTAGTAGTTGCGACTACGACGAGAGCACATTCTGCATTTATAGATTTTATAATAAGCGAATTTGCTTTCAGTCTGAAAACAACCCGAAGCATACAGCACCAAACGAAAGTCACGCATTGCTGTACAAAATTAACTATCCCCAAGAATATTTTTGTAATTTCCCTCAAAATAACATATTGAAGGTATTCAATGGATACACAACTAGTTAATAAAACATACAAGTTTTCTTTTATTTTATCTCTTGCTCTCTTATGCATACAAAGCGTGCTTAATATCCAAATTCTAAAATTACTTATTGTGTGATTCAGTGTTCATGTCCTAGCGGAAAGCATTTAAATTTACAACTGTTCTTTTTCAAGCGAATTTAGTTCCAATTCGTTAACTCGCTTTTTTTCACGTTCATATTTCACTCCCGAACTACAACGCATAAAGCGAAAAATTATTATTTACATTTGTTGCCTTCACAATTCTTTAACAAGAACATTCTGTAGTTTTTTTGATGCAGAAGAATGAACTTCGTATTTTTAAGCAAAGTTGCACGTAGCTATAATAAGCTCCAATTCCTTAAGTTGCATTTAATCATTCCTTAATACCTTATTAGTCACCGAGCTGGCTTTCAAACTTACATGAATTTAATCGCATCCTTTGACGTGTATTGCACCTTTAACGCAAGATTTTTAACATTTGTGTTTGAAAATTTACGTTTACGCTACATGATAGGTAAACACTTGAGTAAAGTGGATTTTTCTTACATTTAATATACTCTATAATGTTGTTGAATGGTGTACAGGTATATGATGTAAATATTTTTGATATAACATATAGCTGTCATAAAAACTAATGGTTTAAAATGTTTTTTTATATGAAATTCGTCTTTGTTTACCAAGATAGTCCGACCAAATGCACTTGTTACTTGAGTTATTATAAAAATATAATCAATATTCGACTACCATATAAATTGCCTCTTGGAACAGTCGAAAAAATAAAATAAAAAATCGAATTAGCTGTTCTTTCTTGTTTTTTGATTGGCTAGTAAAAAATTTTTATATAAAATATCAAGAAAAAAATGGTCGATTAAAATTAACTAAAAAGAAAATGTAAAGAAATGCTTTAGTTGATACCCGGCATTGAATAGAATGAAAATGATAGCAATAAAGTTTGTGAATATATATTTCTTTTTAAACCCACAATAAAGCAGTCGTATTTGCGTGTGTTTTTGTACCAATATACATAGGACTTGTAAGCATGGTAATGCTGCTATGCATTGTGAAACTTCCTGCATAATTTATTTAATCGCTCACAGCAAATCTAAATTGATCGTTAGGTGTAGGCGTCTATACACCATCAACCACCAACCACCACAATAACATGATGTATAACATCCATTTTGCGTGCTTATAGAAATCAAAATATACCTAGTCTGTATATACATACGACCGTATGTACCCCACCCATTAACGTGTCCATAAATACTATAATTACAAATGGTTTTTACTTGCCTTTTCATTGCAGTGCCAATTAGCAAGACGATTCCGGTGAAATGGCGCCACAACAACAGCAGCAACACCACCAACAAAACTCAACATTCATTAATGACAATTCTGACACATGTCCATCGCTTTTGAATTTGCCTGATAGCCCAATACTGCCGCTCAAACATCAACATTATCGCCAATATCCAGACAACACTAACAACAATAGACTAAGTGCTGAGCATTGGATGAATACAGAAGTAACAACTCCAACTGCAGCAGGAAATGAGCAACACAAGGATTCCAGTCCCCGCCCTCGCCACCGTTCCATATCTCTATATGGCGCTAACAGTACTAGGGTAAGTGCCCTACCAACCATTAGTAGTAGGAGCGGTCGTGGGCTTCTAGTAAAATCAATCAAATTACCTTATTATGCGGAGCTTGGTAACACTTGTTTTATTTGGAAAATGAAAGTTGAGTTTTACCAAGGTAAAGGAGATACCATAGTTAAAATGCGCCGACAAGGGGATACCTTTACGTACCTTACATAATTTCTATTCACATCATCAAATAACATATACACACAGAAAAAAAAAAACACACGTCCTGCAAACTGTGCGCTTAAGAAAACAGATGTGTTACTTTTTGTCTGAGCATTATCTTGATCGCGAGAATTCTTGTACACAATTAAGTGCGTTAATCTCTTTCAGGCTTCAAGATATGCTAATAGGCGCTGTTTGATTATCAATTTTAATAAATTTTTATATAAATTAATATGCGAAATTAATAACTGGTTCTGCGCATAGTTACAGGAGCCTAATCAAAAAAATTTTCTTTAGCTGGCTTAATCTCTGATATCGTCGCATTCAAACATATGGTCGTTTGATGACAACTTTTTTAAATGGAACAATGAATAAATTAAACCTTCTTTATAAGTAGAATATTCCTATATAAACCCTTAAGGGTGCTCACCAAATAGTTAAACTAAAACTGGTAAACCAATTCACTTATTCCCGGCACCAGCAAAAACAATGTCATAAGGAATTGCCTATTTGGCTAAACGATAATGAACTGCGTTATGTATCAGGCGTAACATACAAAACCACATGCAATGACATAATCAAAGCGTTGATTGATGACCAGCTTGGTATTAGTAATGCGCACAATTCAAATATCAACAAAAAATTACCTAATGACATCAACAAAAAGTTGGGTGAGTTAAATCTATAAAACAAAAATCAGAAACGTACTAAAAACATATACTAAAAAGTAAAATAGTTCACTAGGACTAGGGGAATCGGGATTACTTACATACTTATCTAATGGATTATATGCAGATACATACAGAAACATAACCGTTCTTCATCAACGCACTTTCCAAAACATACTACTTAACATATAACTACAACGCTTAAATCCAATCTTTTTACGACTTTCAATTATTTGCATTGTCAAATATATACAAAACCAAGTAAACCAAAAAAAAAGCATTTTTGCTAACAGCAGTCGAAAGTCTTAGATAATGAAAAATTGCACATATTGTATATATATTGTCTGCTATATTCGTCTGTCTTGTCATATAACTATAGCTGGAAATATTTATCGATTTTTAAAAGCCTTAATTTCTTATTTTGTTTTATATCAAAAAGCTCAAATAGACGTACAGACTAATGTTACTTAGTAATTTATGAGTTAAGTTGGTTTGGAAAAAATAACTTAACTCAAGAATTATATTTTGAGCAATATGTCCTGCGAGAAGGTGGACTCCGGTCTATAAACCTATGTAATCATCGGCGTACCGAAAGTTTCTTTCTACCCTGTAACAACTATTTATTGTTTCTTTTCGTGTATTTTTTGTTTGTTATGCCCGAAAAAAATGCGACCATGGTTCAGCAGCAGAATTGCGTGACTACAATCATTATGTTATAACGGAACGTTGGCGTGGTATCGAGCGTGGCTACGATGGCAATATGGCCATTTTGCCCGTTTGGCGAGCTTGGAGCCGTGTGCACAATGAGGTAATATTCGATAAGCCCACACCCAAGCATAAAATCCTATCCACATGCCGTGCAAAAGCAGGAACCAAGGCTGCAACTAAATTCGACAGTGATTGCATAATAGGCGTTTGTAGTGTCTGCTCGTCCGTCTGGCGCCGCACGCAATAAAAAAATTTCAAATACTCTTTTAGAACCGACCAACTTCCGACAAACAGTCACGCCTCCGTACATACATTTGCCTCGGTATGTATGTATATATGTAAATATACAAATGTTCATATGCATTTGTCAGAATATATCAGTGTACTATAAAACAATAAACAAATACATGAGCAACGTTGTTATATGCTTATTGAATTTTGTACCCTCGTAGATTGTATTTTAATTTTATCGCATGTATAACTATCAAAATCAGGGGAGGAACGGAAGAAAAATCAGCTTCCCCACAACTTCAAGCTTGGTACGCTGAAATTTAACTACCCTTGTAGACCGGAGCTAACGTTCCGTCATCTAAATTTTGGGTCGGAGTTTGAAATATTATTATGTTTTCGTACGTTAACAAATAAATTTATTTATAGGTTATCTATTTCTCTATGTATGTATGTATGCACATATGTCTTTGCTGTAGCGAGTTAATATTTCAGTTTCATCAATAGCGGAATACAATGTTTATATCTTCAAAGACCGGCCAATAATATTCATGATAACGCTGCCCCCAGGCACTATCCATATTTTAAAAGCTAAAGTCAACAAATCTTGAAGCCACCAGATTACTTCCTACTGTAAAGTACTTAATTGTTGTTTACTTAAGTCGACAGCACTCCACCAACAAACACACAAAAAGATATTATATAGCTCCCACGGGAGCAACCAAGAAGTACTATGTATTGTGTGAGATTAAGATGTGAGCAAAAAGTCTTTTAATTATTTTTCACCTGTTTTTTTTTGGTTTGTTCCAGTGTTTGGGGATTATTTTGCTATTTGTGCACTAACTTTATTTTTATACTCGAAAATGTTTAATTATTTGAGTCTTTTTTCATATACAATATACATATTACATATATATATATATATATTTTTTTTTTCTCTTTTCTTTGTAGTTGCGTCTGTCATTAAAACATCGTCAAAAGATCAACGAATCGACATCCACGCAATTTATGGAACTTACTCGACCCGCGCCAGACAGCTTTTCTATTTTCAAATGGCTCAAAAGAATTTTTTATTTCGGCAACAAATCAAAGCACAAAACCTATGACAAAACTTGCACAAAATCAGTCAAAGCTGTCAATAAAATTAAAGAGAAATGTTTACCAGCCAAAATAAAAAAAGAAAGGTCAGATAAACTGCTGCGGGTTATACTACCTGATCAGCATTACGAAGATCTACAGACCAACCAAAATATCAAGGCTGAGTTAAAACAAATGATCAAAGCCAAGGCAACACAGCGGGAAAATACCCAACAAGAAAAACTTTTCAATAGTAATTGCATTAGACGTCATCGTAAGAATGCTTCTTTGCGAAATAGTGTGCGAAACAATCTGGCAGCACTCCACACAGAGATGAATATGAGATACAAAAGAGAATACAAACTTACGCGGCAGCTAACTGCGATGTACAAACATTACACACTGCAAAACAAGCAATATTTGTGTCAAAAAATGGAACTTTCCGTGGGTCATCTACAGTATAATATTGAAGGCTATGCTATAGATATTATTAAAATGGAACGCGAGCTACTCGAGCTAAGAAACGAAATCAAACGAAATATATCGTTGATAAACAACATGAAGCGAATGACAATAGAACAGTACTGTGGTACAAAGCCTACAACAATAAAAATGAGTGACTGCAAAGTAGGAGTGCTGACTGAGAATTCTCCAGGTATACCTCAAGATGCTAAAATTATAAGCGAAACACCGTTAGTTAATAACATTTATGAATTTTACGATAATAATCCAAGCATGTTACTTTAATTTTATTGATTCCGAAACCTTTTAGCTATTTAAGCTCACATTATAAATATGCACTATTATTCATACTATTAATATTTCGCATAGTATTAATATTACTATTGCTATTACTCATTTAAGATAATTGGCTCAAAATATCACTTTTGCACTACCAGCTCCTTGGTAGCTGTAGTGTGCAAATAAAAAGTGTAAGTTATTTAAAAAAAATATAATGTTTATTAAATATGAGACTTGAGATCTTAGACTTTTAATAAACCGAAAAACGAGAACGACAATAATTATTGAACTGCAGCTGCCGGCAGATATACAAGGGCTTCTTGTAGAGCGAACGTAGCTCAAGGACTGCACTTTTATGTGGAATACAAGTGGGCACAAAATACTTAACTAAATTGTACAAATTTGGAGTCGTCGAACAGGTTTGCCACCAATCAGATATTGGGTTATACCACTAAGCAGACAACACAGTCCTTAGTGATTGTACTAAGCTATATGACACATGCAGCCCTTTGTAATTCTAAGTCGACACCAGTGTAAGTCACCCATGAGTTAATCTGAAGTCGTTTCTGGTTTAAGGCGCAAACCTACGTTGATCAGTGCCTTGATTAAATTTCTAATCTTTGGAATCCGGAATGGAATAGCGCATAATATTAATGTTTTCGTCCGTGAATCGGGGAATGCGGGGAATCAAGCGTATGAGAATGCGAAACCTTTCCACAACCTGGATGAAGTTGTGCCATTAATCACACAATACATGTTGAAAATGTGATTCTTTTTATTTAATACTGTATTTACTGTATTTTATATAAATTTGATTTTCAATTTTTTAAGGAGACCCGGTTTGGCTTTAGTTGCATTTCTCGGAGTGTATATGTATATAAAATCAACATGTCAGATAAACAATTACTTTCAACATTCTACTTGGGTTATTAATGTGGCGTATACGCAAAAAATTGATTATTATGATTTTCCAAAAGTCTCCATACAACAATAACGTCATTGTATGTGCTGCATTTAAATTTACATTGTTAATGGCAAAAGTGAATTTATTATTTTGGAGATATGCGCATTATTAAGGGTTAAAAATTAATTGTGCTGCAAAACAGTGATCAAACAGATGTAAGTACGCCAATCTTGAAAATATATTATTAAGCATCCTCCTTTTGGCCTTTCCTGAAGTAAATATAAATAAGACATCAACTGTGCAAAAGTTATAGTAATAGACCCATGCTGACCTATGGAGTGATAGCATAGGGTGATAGGGCGCGGCTGATAACCGTGAAAAGAAAACTGCAAGAGTTGCAAAGAATGGCCTGCGTATGTATGGCAGGAGCAATGCGCGCAACACCTGCCCAACAATGGCCTTGGAAGCCGAAATGGAGCTCACGCCACTCCACCATACCATAAGGCTCCAACAAAATGCTACGCTTCTAAGGATGTCGGCAGAAGGAGTTGGGCGCAATCACATCCTAAGTCAGATAGATGCTTAACTTCTTTCGAGTAAACGTCCCCTACTGATGCAACCGATGGATGAAATTTTAGCTGAATACATATTCGAGCAGAATTTCACAGTTCATATGAATAGCAAAAGGGAATGGGCGACTCTAGATGAAGTCCACCCTATGAAACCGCACATCATAAAATGGTACATCGATGGATCGCTCACCAATCAGGGCACAGGCCTGGTGGTGGGCCGTAGGGATGCTCACCAGCATATTTCAAGATGAGGTGTGTGCGATAGAAAGATATGCGGAGTTCAACCTGAAACGTAACTATCGGAATACGGATTCATCCATCCTATCCGATACTCAAATGATACAAATGATACAATGGAGACGAAGATAACATCGAAAGTAGTTCATGAGGTACAATCCAAACTCGACCAAGGCGACCAACTATTGGCTTACCATAAGATAGGTCACAAGCGAAGCAACTGATGAGCAAACGAAAATGGGGAAGTGGGGCCACTAACAGGGCCAGAACCGTTTTGTGGCATGGGAAGACATACAATACGACTGGAACTTAGGAAAGAAGAAAGACTCAGGTGCGAGCTATGCAGGTTTTGTGAAAGCGCGGAAGAACCGTCTATACACTTATACACTATATTATTGTGGCAGAGTGAGTCGCTTAACTAGAAGGAGATGCAGCATCCTAGGGACGGATGCAATGAGTATCAAAGACGTAGAAGCCCTCAACCCAGAAAAGATTCTCGCATTCGTGCGGGAGCTGGGGCACAATAGATCGAGTAGGTCACAGTGCAGGTATCCCAATAGTAAAAATAATACACCCTTTATTTATCTCACAATCAAACCGGCAAACTATCTGTTACAAACATTGATATACAGTGTCTCCCAGTTCATTCGGACCAGTGTCTAGCAAAAAATGTAAAGTGCTATAAAGTTTAAACAAAGAAACAAACGCAAAATGTTTAAATGCCAGTTGTTTCATGTTATATCACGTTTGAAAAAGAAACTTTAGTTTTTATTAAAATATTAATTAATTAATTAAAATTGGTCGAAAACTGAAAACATATCCAAAATACGTGTCAACGTTTATTTGGGACAGTCTTAAAAAAGTAACATATTTGCCGTATAAAAGCCCGAGCCAAAAATGTTGAATTTGGACTCATATGAAAATATGACTGTGTTCCAGAACTCCAAATCCTTGTCCAAGTGGGTTTTGGCGAACGTCAGCCTAACTCCTTTATTTTTTGCGCCTATAAAGGGCTTCCTCCGTGGTACTCGGGCATGAAAGTCATGGTTGCGCAGAACCTGGCGCACAGTTAACACACTGCGCTTTTTCCCCATTTCATCCTCCACCTGTTGAGTCAGTTTTGGAGCCGATAGCTTGGGATTTTCCCATATTTTCCTGATGATCCTCCGCTCATCCTGTTCGGTGAAAATCTTGTTTGGTGCAATTCTGCCCTTGTCCTCTATCCGATTTTGGTCGACGAAGTGCCGAATGATATAATATACAGTTGACTTGCTTAGATTGACCATTTCAGCTATTTGGCGATGTGAATATCCGATCTTGAAGTGTTCCAGGATGAGATTCCGTTGTTCAATGGTAGTCCGTTTGCTCATAGTCCTTGTTGGCTGATTGCACCCAGGATGAAGGATATAACTAATCTGACTACGAAGGATTGGTCTATTTATACCGAAAATAATCAACTTGACGTAAAAAATCCGGGTTTTACGGCACCCAGGTGTCCATAATGCCACTGGCCCAAATAGGATTTGACCAAAAATGAAGGTACTTTTTTACTTAACCCGACCTAGCAGGTGGGGAAACCCCAGTTTATTGGGATCATATATTCATTTTGGTGGTTAATTTATGTACCTGCCATCGGTCTTTGGAATTTTTGAAAAATAATGTATAATTAGTTTATGGCAGGCAATTTAAATTTTTGCTAGACACTGGTCCGAATGATCTGTGAGACACTGTATGTATGTACATATTTTGAGAACACACAATGCTTATGCTGAATTCATACAGAGCGGCATTAATCATAAATTTTGATGATGGTCCGCAATGTTTGCCGTGCCAAAAGTTCAGCATTATTTCTGCGTTCGCCGGTGATGACCTCAAATCATTTTGTTGCACTCAATATTCAGTATTTTTCAATCATTTCGGCCATCCACTAAAAATATTTGGCAGTCGCTGCAAATATGTAAATAAACCCAGTTCAAGGTATTGAAATTACAATATAAAAGTGACCGGCAATCAAGAATGTAAGTATAAAATATTATTTTTAAGTTTATTATATTTATTTATATCCGTTTGCCTCTCAGTGTTGGCTATTTTGTTCATATTATGGCGTGCGTGGACCTCCCTTTAAATTCTTTATATTTGAATTAAGAAAGTCTCTAATATTTTATTCTTGCTCGCCTGCTCCAATCAAAATATTGAAGCCTCCTTTTCCTTAAAAGGCAGAAGGATGCATCTCCGACCTCATAAAGTATATATATTCTTGATCAGGATCAACAGCCGAGGCGATATAGCCATGTCCGTATGGCTGTCCGCACGTATATATGATGGTATATATTCACGTTCTTGTCGGCAGAGCGCACTTGCAGACCTGGTTCAGAGTATATCGTAGCGAAGTCACTCGACTACAGCACTCTTGTTTTTTGGTTGTTTGTTGTCGGCTGAACAATTGTTCACCTAATTACCAACAGATACACATTCTATTTAACCCATCCCTTCTATCTTCAGCGATAAACAGATCTTGCAAAATTTCCTTTAAATTCATTTTGAATTTATTTTTTGTGCAACAATTTTTCCATCAACTAACAGCTTCAGCTGTTGCTTTTTTCCCAGCCCATCGGTGATTTGTAGTTGGTTGTCACTGACTGATGCATAAAAAATAATTAATCTGCGGAATTATTCCGATTATTTAGCAAAACAATGTATTCAAAAGAAAGTATGACACAATTCTATCGAATATTAAAATAATAATATCGATGGTTATGTACTATCGATTATTAATCGTGCCATCACTACACAAATTTTAACACAACAAAATTAGAGGCCTCAATTCCTAATATCATAAAAAAAAAACTGCATCACGAAAATTAAAGTCTAAAAAAAGGTGACCAATTTCGGGTATTAAAAAGAATTCGTGTTCCCTCATATCTAAAAGCTTGAATTAACTGCGTTTTGCGTCCAATAGTGCAATATAAAATTAAAATTTAGGTGAGGTATAACCAGCGTGCTCGCTGAATTTGCAAAATGTAAAACGAATAGTATTAATGGTATTTATGTCGTGGCAAGATCTGTATATGTACCCTGCCGTCTCACGGTTGTTTTATTTATGATTAATGTCTATATATAAAACGCGTTTTTTTACTATTACCTGCACTTTCGCACAAGCGAAAGAGAAAGTATAGATTTCACAATATTCTACTACTGCAGATGTTAGCCAAATGAGTGTTTTTTGTTTCGATACAATGTATACATTTTAATAAAACAAACTTGAACGTAGTCTAATTAATGATAGTAGCATATAATGCAAATAATAATTTGTTACTTTAGACGCCTTATCAACTATTTTACGATAAAGATATTAAGCTTTTAAATTCTCAGGGTTAAATACAGACGTATTGCGTTAAAATGGCACGCGGTCATCAAAAAATACAATCGCAGGCAAAGGCCGCCGATAAACAGGCAAAGATGAAAAAGCAGCAGGGCCACAGTGCCAACGATCAAAAGAAGGCGGCCCAAAAAGCACTAGTGCATGTCTGCGTCCTGTGCAAGGTGAGACAAATACAAGAAAGAGTGGACACATTAATTTAATTGAAACTTAAATCTGTTTCAGTCACAAATGCCGGATCCTAAAACTTACAAGCAGCATTTCGAGAACAAGCATCCCAAAAATGACATGCCTGAGGAGCTAAAAGACTTGTAAGCTTTGGGGCAGTTTCAATTGTAACATGAAAATGTCCTCAACGAAACGAGTTGCCTACCTGTACAAAAAAATAATGCAACAATAAAAATATAAACAATCAATATTTTGAAAAAAAAAGAAGAAAAGAATTGCTACTTTGACCCCGCAAGATTATTTTTTTTATAAAATACATTAAATTGATTTCATTAAAAATAAATATTCCATTTGGATTTATTAACAATTCAGATATTATATAGTTTCATACTTCTAAAATAAAATGGTGAATTGGTTTTTGTACTATGTATAAAAAACGAAATCGATGTTAATGGGCATTTATTAATCAATAAACAAACAAAAATTAAACATTGTTAAATATATGTGCGTGTCAAGTATTTTCATTTTATTTCCAATGCTAAGTCATTTGCAATGTTTGTGCTGTCTGTTGGGCTCGTGGTTCAGTCAGTTGCATGAAAACTAAATCTTCTCGGGCGGGAAAATCTGTGAGCACTGTTATACCAATATTATTATCAGACAACTGTGCCGTTTCTTCATGATAGCCAAACCAATAGATAATGATGCCAGGTCCAAAGCTAATCGAAAATAAATTTAATGAAATGTGATTTAGGAATCAATGCCAAACAATTACCGATTGCAATAGCTATACAACTGTTGTTGTATGTTCAATTTATGACTTTTCGGATCTCCGAAATTAGCCTTGCTCTCTATCCAATTTACCACAAATCCCTTGTAGAGGAATGGCAATATCATCTTTATATCGGGGGTCTTGTCATATCCCATGCGGCGCAAATCATGCTCATCGTAGAAGTATATGCCTGCTTTCCTGGCCAAGCGCTTCAACTTTAACTCATACTCTTCACCAACTAAGCGTCTTCGTAGATCCGTTATTGATCCCTCTTGATTATCACTGTACAAGCACTGCTGTACGTTGGCTGCCAGAAGTGAATCTTTGATCAAATATGGATGCTTTAAGAGTCGCGAAACTTGAGGCCTTTGCTTCAGATCATATTTTTCTTGCAGTAACAGACGGCACAAAGCAATTGGATTCATGGCCTCCACACATGCCATACGTATTAGCAGAGAGTTATCGCTATACAAGTGGCACTGATCTTCATAGCTAAACAGACAAAAACAGACCATATGCAGACGTAAGTGAAATATGTTCATAAAGATTTATACATACGTTTTCAGCAGGTTTTTGGCGCGTTGTTCCTGCCGCCAATGCTGGCCGCGAGCTTTGTTAATCAGCTCGAATTGCAAAATGCAGCTCAGGGCCAAAGGATCGACGTCAGTAAAGAAACGATGTACCATTTCCAACTCACAGTCCATTGGAAGGCCGCCATTAAATCCGTTAATAAATTGACAAATGCGTGCATATTCAACGTTACTCAGTATCTTTTTCTTGGTTGTGTCACTTTTGTCCATTATTTTAATTTTTTAAATTTAACTTAACTCACAAATTCGAACAGCGTATTTCATGGGCGAACTGCTTAAAAAGCAGTTGTTCACCAAATTAAGCTAATTTTATTGCATCGGATTTCAAAAAAGCCCATTTTCTTTTCATGTCTGTGTAAGCTATAAACAGGTGAAAATTAATAAAGAATTTTTGTGGAGATTTGCATTTGTATTTCTTTGTCCGTATAATATATAATATATATTCTTTGCATTAATGATTATCTTCCTTAATTAGCAAACCGAAGACCATAAAGTAGCTACATTTTTATCAACATTAAGTCAAATACTTGTTGCTAGTTAAAAAAAAAAAAGTGTATTTAATTGAAACATATTCGTCATTTAAATGTAGGAGGTTCATATGGCTGTAGAACTGCTCGAATCGGCCACTTAAAATATGAGCAAGTGGACTCCGGTCTCTAAGGGCTTTCAGCTTTCACAAAACGTATTTCACATTGAAGCAAAAATCCGACCTTAAGAGGTGTGGATTGTGGTATATTGTGGTACAAGGACCTCTTTAGCCTTTCGTAAAATGTGGGAACCCTGAATAATCATTTTCTAATAACCACGAGCTATACATTATATTCAAGTAACTAAAACTTTGTTAGGGTTTTTGAAAAACTCATCTTAAGTTGAGTTTTTTCGATTTTAATCCAGCAACCAAATGTATGCGTCGATGTAAAGTTATGCGCAAGAGGGAGAGTACGGTTGACACTTTTCGTATCGGATTGATGATGATGCGCTTAATTAATATATCACAAATTTTTTATAATTATATATTTCTTTACATATATCACTTATGATTATGACTGATACTGTTTTCTAAAATAAATTAGTGATGCACAGCTATGGATCGATTTTAATGACCGAAAGATCCGATGTATATCGATGATTTTTGTGCCAGATGCAAGTGCATCCTATATACAAAAACAAATTTAACAAAAATCTATAAGCCAATAATTAGAATCATATGCAACAATTATTTTTAAATTGGATCGTTTTTTGTTTTTTTGCCAGCAGCATCCACCAAAGTAAATATTTATTTAAATACGCTTAAAATCAAAAAATGGGTTTCTATATATCGATATGTTCATTGGGTTTTTAACGACACCGATAAATTGATATTATTGTTAATCATTTTGTCAAAGTTATAAATGGAATGTGAAATCGGAACTGTTACTCTTCATATTCAGTAACTGTGTGTCACGATATTTGTCAGTCACAACGACTCGGTCACAGCTGCACCAACGTTGCTCAACTCTAATGAATGCAGACACGTCAGAATACATTTCAATCTTGAAGTTATTTACACAATTGCTTTCGTCTTTGAAAATCAGTCGGAAGTAAACACTCCAAAAACCAACAACCATGAAGTGGATACAGGTGCATGTCGTGCTGACGTTTGCCCTGGCTGTGTCAGTAGTCAAAGCTTTACCTGTGACGCAGAACAAAAAGGAGGAAAAGGTGAAGGAACCATCACCTACAGCAGATGTGGGGGAAAAACTGGAGTATGAACGTTATTTGCGCGAAGTGGTAGAGGCGCTGGAAGCTGATCCCGAGTTTAGGAAGAAGCTGGATCAAGCGCCTGAGGCCGACATACGTGTAAGTATTTTAATGAGCTGGCGAAATAGTTTTTCACTCTTATAAATCTATTCCACTAGAGTGGCAAAATTGCACAAGAGCTCGACTATGTGAATCATCACGTGCGCACAAAGCTGGACGAGATTAAGCGACGTGAATTGGAACGTTTACGTGACTTGGCCAATAAAGCATTCGATCTGAGCAATGACATTGATCGGAATCATTTAAAAGTTCCACAGCATCTGGATCATGGCAATGAGCACACTTTTGAAATAGACGATTTGCGCAAGCTGATACAAAAAACATCTGACGATTTGGCTGAGGCGGATCGTAAGCGTCGCGGCGAGTTTAAGGAGTATGAAATGCAAAAGGAATTTGAACGCGAGGCTCTAAAGAACGAAATGGATGAGAAGTCACGAATGAAATTCGAAGCAGAGATAAAAGAAAAAGATGATAAGCACAAGCAGCACGAGAAAGTGCATCACCCAGGCAACAAGGCACACCTAGAGGAAGTTTGGGAGAAACAGGATCACATGGACAAGGACGATTTTAATCCGAAAACCTTTTTTTCCATTCATGACGTTGATAGCAACGGCTATTGGGATGAGGCTGAAGTAAAGGCGCTTTTCGTCAAGGAGCTGGACAAGGTGTACCAGAGCAATCTGCCCGAGGATGATATGCGAGAGCGCGCCGAGGAAATGGAACGCATGCGAGAACACTATTTCCAGGTATTGCTTTTACTTATGACATTTTTAGTTACTATACAAAAATATTGTATAAAACTCATTCACATTGTTTGGATGGTCAACAAAGGAAGAGGGTGTATAAGCAAAAGTTTATTTTATGTCTGATTTGCCTAAAATTACTTTTAGGAAACGGACACCAACCATGATGGCCTTATAAGCATAGAGGAGTTTATGCAGCAAGCCACAAAAGAGGAGTTTCAAAAAGATCCGGAGTGGGAAACCATCGATCAACAACCGCAGTATTCGCACGAAGAATTTTTGGAGTTTCAACGAAGACGAAAAGAAGAAGTAGAGCGCATGGTTGCTCTAGGACAACTGCCACCGCATCCTAATATGCCGCAAGGCTATTACGCAGCGCCACCGCCAGGTGGCGTGACTTATCACGCGGTCACGCCAGGCCCTCAACTGCACTACCAGAATCCAAATCAGTTGCACGCGCAACAGCAGCAACAATATGCCCATCAACAACAACAATACGCCCAGCAGCAACAGCAGTATAATCAACCGTATCAACATCAGCAGAATGCACAGCCACAGCCCGTTCAATTGAACCCAAATCAAGTGTATGAGAATGCTAAACAGACACCAGAAGGACTCCAGGTGAATCAGCAGCCTATACAAATGCAGCAAAAGCAACAACAGCAGCCTGTGCAAAATCTGCAACACACCGAGGGTCAAAATCAAGTGGATTTGCAACAGGCCAACAATCAATCAACTCCATCTGTGCAAAACCAACAACCTCAACAAATACCTGGGGCTCAGCACCATTAGAATAACTAATAATAAAAGCCACAAAATAAACAACATTCCTGTCGCATTTTGTGCTAAAGAATCATATAAATTCTCGTAAAAAAAGTATACTCAAGATTTGCTTGTCATTGCAGAACTATTTTCCATTACAGCATTTTCTTGCGTGTTTATATATTCCATTAACACTTTTTGTACATATAACGAATATTTCGAAATTTATTTCCACTCGTTCATTTCATACAATAAACAGGAGCGAATGATTATTTTTATGTGTAATTGAATTGAAGAAAATTTGTTACAAAAATATAATAATATTTCGAACTCGACGCAAAGATTTATGTGATCTTCAGTATGCCTAAACATCCGTTCTCGGGAGTTTCGGAATATTCGATCATCAAGCTCGGAAATTGCTGTGAAACTTCATGAGAAATAGACAGTTTAAGGTTGCATAAATAAAAGCTTAATTAAAAACCGGAAAACCCGAGAAAGTGGGGGCGATAGTGGAGCTACATATTCCTCTACTAACTTTTCACCCAATCCTATCCTTATCTTGTTTTTATCCTATCCTTATCTTGTTCAAAGATCTAATTCCATTTTTGGTCCAGTGATCACTGAAAAGTGACTTCTTGGCGACATACACTCAATCAAGCCTGGGTATTCGCCAGGTCCAGATGGAGTCCCGGGATGTGTAGACAAGTACTGTTCTGAGTCTCTTTGCAAACCTTTATTGCAAACTTTGATTGTTGACACCAGTTCTTTTCGCGCTATTTGGAAGGAGTCCTTTATTATTCCTCTCCATAAAACTGGCTCAATTTGTCCTCAATATCTAAGGCATTTCAGAAAATAGTAATAATTCAATTACACTTATGTAGGTCTATTATTTCACTTTTCCAGCATGGTTTCTTCAAATGTTGGTTTACTACCACTAACATTCTTGAATTAACTTCCCTTGTGATCAAAGATTTCAGAATAAAATGCAAACCTATGTCGTTTATACAGACTTCAGTAAGGCCATTGATTCTGTTAACCATTATCTCCTCATTAAGCTCTAAACTTATCCTAGTTACCTCTGGGATCCCCAGGCTAGTCATTTGGATCCAGTGCTTTTTAATCTATTTGTTGACATTCCTTCTATAAGATTGCATTCTAAAGTACTAATGTATGCTGATGACGTCAAGTTGGGCCTGACGTATGATGATATGACCTCTCAATGCTTATTGCAGGCGGACTTACTTTCATTTTTGTCATGGTGTAAAATGAATTTGCTCCATTTGAAGTGCTCTAAGTGTAAGATCATGTCATTTTATCGTATCTCTCCTCATATTGTTGGTTACACGCTCGAAGGGATGCCACTTGCCAGACTGAATGAAGTAAATGATTTAGGATTTCTTCTTGATCATCGGTTAAAATTTAATGGTCATATTAAATTCACTGTCAACAAAGCATTTCAAGTCCTTAGTTTTATTAAGCGTTGGTCAAAGGAATTTGATGACCCTTATACAACAAAGATACTCTTCACTTCATTTGTACGTCCCATTCTGAAATATTGATCTTGTGTGTGGTCTCCGCAATATCATATTCCTCAAAGTAGATAGGAATCTGTATAGAAAAGTTTCTTACATTTTGCTCTTCGTCGCTTTGGCTAGGGTGTACTGCCTGCTTATATCAATAGACTACTCCTTATTTACCTTCCCTCCTTAACTAATCGTCGTGTTATGCTAGGTGTTACGTTTGTAGTTAAATTACTTAATGGTGAAATCGATTCAGCTGCGTTGAGGAGGCAAATAAAAGTTTCTGTTCCCCCTAGACCGTCACGTTACTTTATCCCACTTTCTCTTAGTCGTTGTACTACTAATTATTCTTTGCATGAACCATTTCGAGTACTCTATAATGATTACAACCGACTCTATCACGTAATCAATTCAGAGTCCTCAACTTCTAAAATTAAGAACTCAATTTTAAACGCCATATCTCGTGAATAACTTTCTTGCATGTACCTGTTGTGGAACTTAACTAATTCATACTAATTATTTTTTAATTATTGGGGTTTTTCCTGGGTTTTCCCCAGTTCACGCAACAAATGTTAGATCATTTTGCATTTTTTTTTTAATATATATAATTTTAAATTTTATCATACATTTAAGTTAATTTACATTTTTCTTACTTTTTGTATTTTTTGTTTCGATTGACTTTAGTTGACATTAAATAAATGAATAAAGCCAAAGTCGACAAATTTTAATGGTTGCTGGAAACACCCTTCAAAAAATAGTTGGACCACGCCGTCGCCCGCCCCTAAAAACGGTAAAAGCCTATATCTCCCGCAATTTAAGAGCTACAGTTACCAAAATTGGAAGGTATCCTTATGCACCTTCAATATACTTTTTTTCAGCCACGCCTACTCGTGGCCCCAAAAGTCCCACAAGCCCATATCTCCCGTAATTTCAGAGCGATAGCTACCAAACCTCCAACAATTTTTTGGCCACGGCGATTCTTGCCCCAAAAATTCTCAAAAGCCTATGTCTCCAGCAATTTAAGAGCTACAGTTACCAAAATTGGAAAGAAGGTTACTAGGAACCTACTTCCGCCTCTAAAATTCCCAAAAGCCCACATTTCCTGGAATTAATCTATACCGTTTCTAAACTTGGAAGGAAGATCCTCCTCGGCCACGTGTACTCCCGTTCCCAAAATTCAGATAAACCTATATCTACCACAATTTTAAAGGCAAACTTAGAAAATTGATTACTAGGAACCACATCCAAAGATCGGTATTTCACAACGAGAATAACTAAGAACGATCGATAAGCTATAGCTATGCGAAACAACTGATTAGCTGCAGAGAGAGAGCGCTGTACAATGAGAGCGGTGCTAACGCTGGCTGCTGCAGCTCAAACTGCACTTAACATAATGTGGATATGTAATTAAGACTAACAATAAGCTATTTATATTAAGCCACGCAGGACTCCAAATTCAAACATGTTAACGACTCATAATCAATTAAAGTTCTTTGCTTCTGCTGTCAACACCCACCCTGTAATGCGGCACCTGTCATCAGATGACTTATTGGTATCAGAGTATTTCGCGTCGGTCACACGTCACCAGTTCAATATCACGTTCGTCGTTGTTAAATTATGTCATCTACATATGTGATGATCAATTGCCGAAAGTTTTGATTTGAATGATTTGCGAAACTGACAAGAAAGGAATTATCCATGTTGGTGACAATTCTTCCAATGTTCAGATTGAGCAACAAAAGTTTAAAATACAATCGCAAGGAGAAATCTCTTTACACCCATGTATTGGTTTCGGTAAGAGCCTAGTTGTAGCCGTGTACACAAATCTCTCAGTAAAATACCAAACTTACCAATTACGAATACTATTATTATTTTAAGATCTAGTCCATCAGCTAGATGAAACTCGAAATATGTCCGTCTTGTTCCAGCAATAAGTAAATATGCCAGAATTGACGGGATAGGATCACTTTATATTGTGAGGAGCCATATAGCAGTGCAAGTGTGAGTATGTATGTATATGTATATTTATGATTATAAATATATATATACAGTGACTCACAGCCTATTTTGACCAGTGTCTAGCAAAAATTTTAATTACCTGCCATAAATTAATTATACATTATTTTTCAAAAATTCCAAAGACCGATGGCAGGTACATATATTAACCACCAAAATGACCCCAATAAACTGGGGTTTCCCACCCGTTAGGTCGGATTATGTATTATTTCGAACAGTGGCATTATGGACACCTGGGTGCCGTAAAACCCGGATTTTTTACGTCAGGTTGATGTTGATGTATATATATATATTCTTGGATGTGCATGCGAAATGCCCATATGCGTGCATTAAATGTTGTATGCGCCTCACAATAACTGTCTATCAGACCGAAATGCGGCCCTGATGCAGTTGCGGCGAATTCGCTCTCTTTCGCCCTCTCTCTTTCTATGTGTGCCGTTTTTTCGTCTTTTGAGTAGTCTGGTTTTGTAACGATGTGTCTGTGGTATGTAGGAAAAGGTATTTTGAACTCCTATGATTCTGTTTCTGATGCTAATAAGAAAAGTTGATTTTTAAAGACGTTAATTGGGGCTTTCGTTACTGGAATAAGGTTGTGTGACGAACTGTCATCACTTTGTACTGTCGATGTTGATGTGTTGTTTATTTCGGGTTTTGGGGGATTTCTGGATAGAGCGTCTGCAACGACGTTACAAGTTGCTGGCTTATATCTTAATTCGTGGTTGTACTCTTCGAGATAACTTTTCCATCTTTTTAATTTTCCGTTATGATTTTTGCTACTCAAAGGCAAAGCAGAGGTTAGAGGTTGATGGTCTGTGAAGATTACTACTTTTGATGTACCATGAAGGTACATGCGCAGATACTGAAGTGCCCAAACAATAGCTAGCATCTCCTTTTCGTTAGTTGCGTAATTTTCTTCTGTTTTCGAAAGTGTGCGCGATATGTAAGTAATGGGTCTACCTTCTTGCTCTAGGACTGCTCTGATTTGATGCATTGGTTGTCAAATGAAACTCTTTGTGGAAATTGGGGTACGCTAGTACCACGTCGTTTGAGCTGAGCGTGCTCTTAATTTTGCCGAATGCTTTAATTGTGGGAAAGATTCTTTGAGAGTCTACCGTTTTCTCCTCTTAGGAGAGTTGTGAGGGGTTTGGCCAATTTAGCATAATCACGAATGAATCTTCTGTAATAGCTTGATAAACCCAAAAAAGAACGTAAGTCTTTGAGGCTTTTGGGTGTTTGATTGCTCTCACTTTTTCGCAATTGGTTTTAATTCCGTCTGCTGAATTTTCATATTTGTTTTATCTAAGGTCGTGAAGGCCGCATTTAGATGCTCGACGTGTTCGTCTTCCGACTTGCTAAAAACAATAATATCATCGATGTAAACATAACAGATTTTTCCGACGTGATCCCTTTGGATATCGTTTAATGCTCGTTGGAATATTGCTGGAATATTGACGTCCAATCTCAGGGATCGGGTATCGATCTGAAATTGTTACAGAGTTAAGTTTTCTATAGTCAATGACTATTATTTTTATCGATCTATTTGTTTTTTTCGACCTCTCCTCTTAACGAAGTAGGGTATTGGTAGTACTTGCTATATACTGGAGAGTCTGATGTGGTTCTTATTTCGTCTATCACTCTGGTGGTGTCGGTCAGTTTTTCGTCTGGTTCTGCGAACAACATTATACGAGTCTTCGTAACGTGATCTATGAAACTTTTTTGTTTGCTCGTCATATGCTCTGTCCGTACCTTTATGTTATTCACTGCCTGTGTTTCTAGCTGTCTTATTTTAATCTTATAGTTTCCTTCAATAATTAATGCTTCGTTCTTGACGTCAATAACAGCGTTCAGCTGTTTCAAAGTATCATTACCTAGAATACCATGGAAGGTTTTTAGGGTCGGTAGCAAGAAAAATTTGATTGGTCTATTTTTTTGACCGAATAAACTAAGGAAAGTGTGGTGAGATATTTTTGTAATTTTGATTCGAGCCTGTATCTATTAAAAAATTCAAAAGCTTGCCGATCCTCATTATGCACTGGAAATAGGGCAGAGAGGAACTATTTAATCTAAAAAAATGAATGTCTAAAGCATCAACCGTTGTTGGTTGGTATTCATAGTTAATTTCGTATTCTACCTCAACAGGTACGGCATAAGCTCCTTCCAATTCGGCAGAAATAAGCTTGTTCATCCCTGTTCATGTCGTAAGGCTTTGGTTGTACGACCCATTCTTCTGATGGTTCGGTTGCAATATGAAATTGTGGTTGGATTTGACCGCTAGGTGCTTTGAGGGGGTGTTTGCCCGCGAAATCATTGGTTCTTGGTTTGTTCATGTAGTTAATGTTTTTGGTTCTGATGGAGTTATCTATCTCCATTGGTACAGGTTTTGGCTCTGGTTTTGGGTAAAATGTGCGTGGAGGCGCTTGGTAACCCTGTCTAGGATTGAAAAATTGTTGCGACAGTGTATATTGGCCATGGAATGGTTGAGGGAATTGTTTATATTGTTGTGTTATCTGATAATTCAAATTTGGTCTAGAGGTGTGGTATAGTTTTGGATCGAAATTTCTCCATTGTCCACAGTTATTCGTTTGAGGCGATTTACGTACTGGATTATGATTTCTGGGTGGTAAAGGTGGTGTTTTTTGTCTTGATTTGGGTAAGAAAGCATTTCTATGTTCTTAGTTCTCCACCTAGTTACACAAATGCAAGGCATGGCTCAGGTCTCTTGGCTCTTTGATTGCTAAGAGTATGGGTAGGTCTCCATTTAAACCTCTCACGAACGTATCTAAGGCTTTACCTCGATAATTATTCGTCAAAGCTCTAATTACCTCTGGTACGTCTTCTTGTACGCGTATTTGGTTACGGATATGGGATAATTGATGAAATACCACCTGGTAGAATTCCTGAGCGGACAGACGTCCCTCGGTTAAGTAAAACATTTGGTATTCGAGAATTTTTAAGTCTCTTTTGTCAGCGTAGTGTTCTGTTCGGCACTTGGAAATTGCTTTCCAGTTCATGGGAGTGTTATAGGATTCGAGCACTGCATCTGCTTCTCCTATTATTTTATTTCAAATTGATAAGGTTATTAAATAATATTTGTAGGTTTCTTCTTGACCATTATAAATGGTCATTATTCATTCTACATTTTTTTCACAAGAATCGGATGTGGTTCGGTCTCCGGAAAAATCTCTAATCAACCGGGAACTTTTTCATGCTCTTCCCCTAATATCGGACTGGTAAATGTGATATCGTTAAGATAATTGCTACCTTCGGTACTTATTGCTTATCATATTATATCGCCTCCCTGGAGGGTTTCTTTTATCAAAGACACAATAGTATCCTTCAGACTTTGGCTTGCATAGGCTGTGTTACTTGATTGGGTATTTCTTTGGAAGCTAGTACTGGCTGCTCCCAGCTTCATATTTGCTAGGGATTCTGACAATTCGTTTGACTGCATTTTGTAATGTTGTCTTTTATGGATTGAGGTAAATTTATATTCGGACCGCTTTAGGAGTTTTAAATTTTTAAATTGGTAAAATTGATAACTTAATTGTTACTTAATTTAAAATTGATTTGTTTCTTAAAAAATTAACTTTTAACTTTTTTGATTTTCTTAATTTTAATATTTTTGAATCTTAGTTTGTTTTTTCTTAATCACTATGCTTACAAGATCATCAGCATTCCAGCGAATCACCCGCGACGATCTTTTAGAGCTTGTCCCTTTCACTAACTCTCGATAACTTATATCTCCGTACCGGTCCATGCTCGGGCGCCAATTATTCGAGTCCTTGTGGTTTTTAATAAAAAAAAAGAAGCAGATTGTTGTGTTAAAGTGATTTATTTAGACTGAATTTGTACACTCTAGCTTATCATAATTAAACCTCGGACTGCTGATTCTGCTGACGTCTTTGTCGTTGTCGCTTTGATCGCTGGAGCTTTGTCGCATTGGTGGAAGTGTCAGTTGTCCTGTCGGGTATATTGTGTCGTATTTCTCCATGCGCCTTAGCTTTGATCGTAGTCTCTGCATATTTCTGTCTGAGTCCCACGTTGCCAAAATATGCTGACGAGACGCACGTGTTTTATGATATTTATTCTAGTTTGTTAGTTTGAGTTATTCGTAATAATAAATGTTAACATATATATACCATGTGTTTTTAATTGTCGCAAACGCAATATAAATTTGTTGCTCGAACCCTCAGCTCGACTGAGTTTTAGCTTTGCTAATATACATCCGAAATAAAAGGTTCGTTACAATATTATATATCTCATAACAATATAATTAAAATAGAAAACATCTTTGAATTAATCTTGTCTACTTAATATAAGATACATATACATATTTATTAGTTTCATTTTGTGAATTGATATACATTTTATTAGTTGTATGAGTGTAATTGTAAATTGATTTTACAGTCAATTAATTATGCTTCTGTGTGTGGGTTTCAAAGATCGTCGGTTTCTAGTAGTACATCCTCGTTGTTGATCAGCATTACACCATTGTCTGACCACAAAAGCGTATCATCAATTTCGTGCTCCAGACTTACTCCAGACGGCGGCAAACCTTGATCTGATGTGATTGTCTCTAGAACTAGTTTGGGCTTGCAATTCCTTTTCTTCTCCAATTGGTAGTTTATGCTGCGTGACTTTTCATTTGCTGAAATAGCTGGAATTGGTTGATGAGCCAAATGTTTCTGAAAATTGTCTTTTGTCCCTTAACATTCAAAGTAATCGTCAGAATATCGTTGGTAACCACCCACCACCCATTTGTCTTGCAACACTGGAAGCATGACAATCTGTCGGGAAAAGTGGCGCCATTTCTATGTCGCGTCGAAAGTACGCTCCGTGCAACAGATACTTAATGTGAAGATGCGAAAGCGTTTGTCATATATGAGTATGTCCAGCTGCGCATTCTCAATAAAAGTCTGCATCTCGGGCAACTGCAAAATTGTTTGAATCATAGATTGCAAGCCAAAACGTAATTTGCCGCAGCGAGCAAATAATGAATGCAGGTGCAAGTGATTGCGATTATATAGTGTATAGCTGCGGCTCCAATTTGATGAGTGCAACAGTTCCTCAAGCTCACACAGCGAAAACATGGCCTGAGCATCATTAAATTATTTTAGTTGTTAGTTAGTTAGTTAGTTTTAAATTATAATATGTCGAAATAGAGTTTTGCAAACTAAGTGCATAATGCCACGCATTCGCGGGGAGATAGAAGCGTTGTGATACCAGGAAAGGATTTTGCTGCAGCTCTTCAGACTTTTATTTATATATTTATTTTTTTATTTATTTATTTAATGTCAACTAAAGTCAGTCGACACAAAAACTATAAAAAGTAAAAAAAATTGAAATGAAATTCAATGTTTGGTAAAATTATAAATTAAAAAATAAGAAATATTTATAATATTTCTGGAGGTATTTAAATGCAAAATGGTCCAACATTTGTTGCGTGAATTGGGGAAAACCCCCAATAATTAAAAAAAAAATGAGTATGAATTAGTTAAGTTCCACAACAGGTACATGCAAGAAAGTTATTCACGAGATAGGGCGTTTAAAATTGAGTTCTTAATTTTAGAAGTTGAGGACTCTGAATTGATTACGTGATAGAGTCTGTTGTAATCATTATAGAGTACTCGAAATGGTTCATGCAAAGAATAATTAGTAGTACAACGACTAAGAGAAAGTGGGATAAAGTAACGTGACGGTCTAGGGGGAACAGAAACTTTTATTTGCCTCCTCAACGCAGCTGAATCGATTTCACCATTAAGTAATTTAACTACAAACGTAACACCTAGCATAACACGACGATTAGTTAAGGAGGGAAGGTAAATAAGGAGCAGTCTATTGATATAAGCAGGCAATACACCCCAGTCAAAGCGACGAAGAGCAAAATGTAAGAAACTTTTCTGTACAGATTCCTATCTACTTTGAGGAATATGATATTGCGGAGACCACACACAAGGTCAATATTTCAGAATGGGACGTACAAATGTCTTTGTCGTATAAGGGTCATCAAAATCCTTTGACTAACGCTTAATAAAACCAAGAACTTGAAATGCTTTGTTGACAGTGAATTTAATATGACCATCAAATTTTAACCGATGATCAAGAAGAAATCCTAAATCATTTACTTCATTCAGTCTGGCAAGTGGCATCCCTTCGAGCGTGTAACCAACAATATGAGGAGAGATACGATAAAATGACATGATCTTACACTTAGAGCAGTTCAAATGGAGCAGATTCATTTTACACCATGACAAAAATAAAAGTAAGTCCGCCTGCAATAAGCATTGAGAGGTTATATCATTATACGTCAGGCACAACTTGACGTCATCAGCATACATTAGTACTTTAGAGTGCAATATTATAGAAGGAATGTCATTAACAAATAGATTAAAAAGCACTGGATCCAAATGACTACCCTGGGGTACCCCAGAGGTAACTAGGATAAGTTGAGAGCTTAATGTTTTGAATACATCTTTTTGAGATCTGTTACTCAGATACTTAGAAATCCATGTAAGAAGGTTGGTAGGATATCCAATAAGGTTTAGTTTATGAAGAAGGAGATAATGGTTAACAGAATCAATGGCCTTACTGAAGTCTGTATAAACGACATAGGTTTGCATTTTATTCTGGAATCCTTCTAAATAGCGAGAAAAGAACTAGTGTCAACAATCAAAGTTTGCAATAAAGGTTTGCAAAGAGACTCAGAACAGTACTTGTCTACACATCCCGGGACTCCATCTGGACCTGGCGAATACCCAGGCTTGATTGGGTGTAGGCCGCCAAGAAGTGACTTTTCAGTGATCACTGGACCAAAAATGGAATTAGATCTTTGAACAAGATAAGGATAGGGTAGAGTGGGTGAATTCATATTTAAAAAGTTATAGAACTGCCTTTTATATGCACTTGTGGCAGAATGTCGCTCAGCTGCCACAGCTGACACTTGCCTGAATTGCCTGAAATATCCAAAGTATCTAAGCGCATATTTCTCAAGTTCTTGAGCTCCATTGTATCCTGTATATGATTTGCGCCTACATCTAAAGTCTGTAACGCAGGCATATTAGGACGTGCAAGATCATCAAATGACCGTAGTGTGCACAAAAAATGATCCCGTAATTGGAGAACGCGCAAATGTGAAAACTCTTGGGAAATCATGTGAAAAATTTGCTGCAGCATTGGTAATGCAATCAGTGCATACAATTGGTCTAGGAGCTCTGGGGCGACATGAAAACGCGATCAATTGAGCGTTTGACTTTCAGCATCGTAACGTGCGAAGAACGCTGCCTTCATTAGGGCCAGTAGGCAAAGTACGATTGCATTAACAAATTTGGCGGAAGACACTGCTCCACATTTATATCAATATTTTGGGTGCTAAGCAGCACGCAAACTTTGCCATTTATTCGCTTCAAGCGATTGGCCATCAACAATTGTGTACTAAGAATTGAACACGAGAACCGTCGTGGCTGCACTTAATATCAAACAGTTGTACCTTCAGTGGCAACATGGCGTATTTGAAAGCCAGTACAATGGAGCTCTTTGGCAACTCCAGTTGGATATGGTCACAGTGTACCAGCCGGTGACAGTTAGAGCGACATTAACAAGGAGAGGGGGGCAGAGAGAGCACCAGCGAATGAATTTAGAGCATTACCGATAGTAAGATGGTTCTTAGGCAGACTCGCGCCATGAAAAGTAATATTAGACTATGATATATATTTTGTAAATACTTAAACTCAGTAAAAAAAAAAACTGTGAATTAAAAAACCGTCTATTCTGAAGAACTTATGGAGGGGGCTGAGCTGAGGCTACCAGGCAAGTCGCGGCTTGCGAATAGTAAAGATTACTCGTACACACGGTACAGACAATAAAGAGCATAGCCACACAAGCACCAACCTACCCGCAATTGCCTAATTCTATCCTATGTCCATCATATTGCCAGCTGGAATAAGCTGTCACTCGAGGCACCACCACTTCTGAACCATCAATGTCGGATAATAGACACATTTTATTCGACATAAAGGAACACACCTCTTTTAATAGAAAGATAGAAGAGATAAATCAAACAGTATTATTATATTGTTGGGAGATGAATGCACTGCGACATGCTAGATCTATTGTGCCCCTTCTGAGCCTATAGCTCTTCCATTAACCCAAGTTCTTCCACGAATTGAAGAATCTTTGTTGGGTTGAGAGTTTCTATGTCGTTAGAGCTCAGAAAATGCATAGATAGATACTACATCTTTTCCTAGTTAATGTGACACAATCTGCTAGGATGTGCTTTGAGGATTCCTCTTCGATTTCACAAAAGCGGCATAGTTCGTTACTATAAATACCCAGTTTAGGTAGGTGACTTCTTAGTCTCCAATGTGCTGTCAACAAAACGGTGAGTATCGTAAACCTATTCATCCCCATGTCAATTGCCTGCTTAAATCGTTTATGATTATAGCCGCTCAAAAGAAATTTGGCTTGACGGAGGCCTGGACTAAGGTCCAGTCGTATTGTGTGTCTTCCTATGCCACATACGGTTCTGACCATGTATCTGAGTGTATCTCTGGCTTAGGAGGTGATTGCCTCCAACTTCTTCTGCCGACATCCTTAGAAGCGTATCATTTTGTTGGAGCCTTGTGTTATGGTGGAGTGGCGTGAGCTCCATTTAGGCTTCCAAGGCCATTGTTGGGCAGGTGTTGGGCGCATTGCTCCTGTCATACATACGCATGCCATTCTCTGCAACTTTTGAAGCTATCTTTCCATGGTGATCAGTCAACAGTAGGAAAGGCAAAATGATTGGGCCATTCTAGAATTAAATCTAAGTATATTATGGAATGGGAATGTGCTCAGGTAGTCAGCTCGTAATCATAATACAGGGTCTGACTATGACCCTACAGTGACTCACAGCTCATTTTGACCTGTGCCTAGCAAAAAATTTAAAGTGCTATAAAATTTAAACAAAGAAACAAACGCAAACTTTAGTTTTTATTAAAATATTAATTAATTAATTAAAATTAGTCAAAAACTGAAAAAATATCCAAAATACATGTCCCAGCTGATTTTGACCAGTCTTAAAAAAAGGAACATATTTGCCGTATAAAAGCTTAAATAAGGATGTTAATACTTAGTATGATATCCTTTAGCCTTAACAACTTCCCTTAACCTATTATTCATGGAAGATACCAGCTTCCGGGTAGTTTCTGGACTGTTTTTGCTCCACTCATCCAGCGGAGCATTCTTGAGATCGGATCTGTGATTCCCGATGATATTTTCCAGCAGAGCCCACGAATTTTCAATAACATTTAAGCCTGGAGACTGGGCCAATGGAATTATCATGTGGGGGCAGTTCCAGATAAGCCAGGACTGTACTAATCCGGACTTATGCTTGGTTGTTGTCCTGGTCGTTGGCCTGGTAGAACCGGAAAGTACGTCGGATTTCTAGCTTCTCGGCACTTTGGAGTAAATTTTCCTATAATATATTGAGGTACGCACTCTTGTCCATTGTTGTTTCAGTGGACACCAAATTTCGGACGCCGGCCTCCGAGATAGATGCCCATACCAGGACACTTCCTCCGCCGTGCTTGACTGTTGCCTTTGGGTTTTTGGGACTCAACTCAGTATTGGACTGTCGCCACCCATAATTCCGTCCGTCCCAGCCAAAAATGTTGAATTTGGACTCATATGCAAATATGACTGTGTTCCAGAACTCCAAATCCTTGTCCAAGTGGGTTTTGGCGAACGCCATCCTAGTCCCTTTATTTTTCGCGCCTATAAAGGGCTTCTTCCGTGGTACTCGGGCATAGAAGTCATGTTTGCGCAGAACCTGGTGCACAGTTTCCACACTGCACTTTTTCCCCATTTCATCCTCCACCTGTTGAGTCAGTTTTGGAGCCGATAGCTTGGGATTTTCCCATATTTTCCTGATGATCCTCCGCTCATCCTGTTCGGTGAAAATCTTGTTTGGTGCAATTCTGCCCTTGTCCTCTATCCGATTTTCGTCGACGAAGCGCCGAATGATGTTGTATACAGTTGACTTGCTTAGATTGACCATTTCCGTCCGTTTACCCATAGTCCTTGTTGGCTGGTTGCACCCAGGATGCAGGATATAACTAATCTGACTACGAAGGATTGGTCTATTTATACCGAAAATAATCAACCCGACGTAAAAAATCCGGGTTTTATGGCACCCAGGTGTCCATAATGCCACTGGTCAAAATGACCTGGGACCATAAATTAAGGTACTTTTTTACATAACCCTACCTAGCGGGTGGGAAACCCCCAGTTTATTGGGGCCATATATTAATTTTGGTGGTTAATATATGTACCTGCCATCGGTCTTTGGAATTTTTGAAAAATAATGTATAATTAGTTTATGGCAGACAATTCAAATTTTTGCTACACACTGGTCAAACTGATATATATATATATATATATATATACTATTATGTTTTGCAGTAGACTTTCTCAAATAATTCTCTTTATTCCCTTCGTAATTTTTGCTGAATTAACACTGAAAGGTCACTTTCACGTATTATTTTTTTTTTTTACTTCATAGCCTAACTCGACAAATTAAAGTTTCCTCTCTTCTTTTATTTAATAAATGTTCTGTCTTTCAATTTCATATGAGTTGAAGGCCTAAGTTAGTTCTATTTAGTAAGACATTATGCTTAGTACTTATTGCTAAATCATAATTTTTTAAATAAATAATAATTTTACATATTGTTGTTCTTTCACCTAATCTATTATAATTTGTACATCCTTGCAGAGGGTACAGTCATAAAGTCCGTAAAACATTGAAGAAGACACATCCAATTATTTTAAAATACATTTACTCTTTGTTAGCACCGATAGCCAACTCGATAAATGTCTGTCTGTCAGTTGTAGATCAGTTATTGGATACACAAATTTTTCGTTAACGAGTGTTGTAAATGGTCTCCGTGCCTAAGATTGCTGTTCATTCTGGGTTCGTTTATATAAAATCAAACATACAGAATCCAGCTAAAACAAAAATCGTATTTGTATGTTTTCATGTAAGCGTTGTTATTTAAATGTTAATTAATGTCTTTTTCTTGTTAGAGCAAATTGATAAAAAATATTAAGATCCGAATTATTTTTGGTGTCTAATTTATAAATTTCTTTTTTTTTAAATAAAAACTATATTTTATATACGATCGATATAAAACATACAGAGTATGCAAACAATTAAACATGCGGTCCATTTAAAGAGCTGTTTAGTAGCAGGCAATACAGCAATTGTGATATATATAGAAATACCAAAAGATAGTCCTCATTTATGATTTTTGTGCCTGATTATTTCTTATTTTATATTATTTAACTTAGTGTCACTTTTTGTCCTAACCATGCATTACACAGAATAGCAATTATATTTTATACAAATTATTCAGATTTTTAACATGCTTTATTATTAATATTTTGAATGAGCTTTTTTATTACATATAATCAATTACTGCGTATTTTATGTGGTCTGGCCACTACGCAGAATCTAGCGTTATAAATATTTAGTATGTATATTTATTTGATTTCAACTACAGCAAGTAACGTTCATATAATTGTTATTTGTTCTTTAGCATAATTTATAAAAATATACACCAATAGTTCCCGCTTCTTTAATAAACGGTTTTTCATGGAGGTTTTGTTTTTCGATTAAGGCAAAGTGTGTTTTTGATTCGGTGTAGGGTATGTTTTGTTCACATAAGTTGACTTTGCTTTCAACTAAATGCAAAATTCGTAATTGATACTTATCTCTAACATAGTGTGGCAAAACATTTAATATAAAGTATGTAAGGGAAGAGTATACACGTACAAAAAATATTTAAAGCGAGCACAAAACGCAAAAATCTTTAGGTTAAGGGAGTAATTACAAATCAAACATTTTTAATTTATTTGGTCGTATTATTCGATTCAACGCCTCACTATGGTAGAGGGTCGCGGCAATCCACTGCGTTTCATTTGTGTTGGCTGCCGTAGACCCGATGGTTTCGGTATGCC
This sequence comes from Drosophila anomalipes, assembly GCA_035041615.1. Taxonomy (NCBI): domain Eukaryota; kingdom Metazoa; phylum Arthropoda; class Insecta; order Diptera; family Drosophilidae; genus Drosophila; species Drosophila anomalipes. The sequence goes on from JAWNKZ010000166.1 coordinate 205,788, forward strand.
CGTTGGACCGGTTGTCACTTGTGTTAGCTTCAAGCTAAGCGCATGTGTATCAAACGGGTCATTTTGTTTTATATCCTTACAATGCAGACTGCAACGCGACGATGCCGAAGAAAGGCTCTATTTGAAAATTTGTTTAAAAATTAATCACTCTTTTCAATATTTTGATTATTAATTCACCTCAGGAGTTTCGGATTCCCCAGCTGCTTTCACACTCAGACTATAAAAACCGGACGATGGACGAGCAAGCCCATTAGCTGTGGCTCTCTTGGATCCTGTTGTCGACGGTGCACGCAACCCGCTGATCAACTTGGGTACTTTGAATACGGAACTTTTATCCTGCTAAATAAAAATTAAATTAGCTTGTACCAAACCTGTATAGCCTACATTATATGCACCTCCTTTTGTTGCGTGGCTTTTGGTCCACTGATGAGCTTATTGGCCTGAATGCTGGGTCGTCTTATGGCTCCACTAACACTGGGTCGGGATACCAATGCAGCTGTACACCCACTAGCTCCCCCATAGTTACCTAGGTTGGATGAAAGGTTGTGGAACGACTTCGATTTAATGCCCATCGGACTTGTTAGCCCTCCGAAGTCTCCAAATGTGGGCACAACTTCCGCCGCTGTTGTTGTTCCGTTAAATGCTGTGGTTGCATTCAGACCAGCGCCAGCGGATGTTGCCTTACTCACACTGGTAAGCTTTTGCAGATCGCCGATGTATCGTGGTCGAGACAGTGAACGCGGCTGGGTTGACTTATTCTGATCAGATTCGGGAAGATTCTGTCGTTGACGCACCATCCATGATGTCTCCTTAGGCTTTTTGTAAGTCAAGTAATTGTTGCTAGCTTTGGCATTGCGTGCTGACTCATTCATATTATTGAACGATGTCTGATCATGACGTGAAAGTCGCGTAAGTGGCGATTGTTGTCGCTGATCTTGTTCTACTGTACCCAATGTCTGATGATGGTGCCTTTCATCATCAATACAAGGAACTACAATGTCGCTTAACTGCTCATTTCGAGCCCGCATTTCCTCAGTTATTTTAATTGTCTTGAAGCGATCGCGATCTCTGTTTCGACGTCCGGCCACCTTATAGCCAGAAGATTCTGTATCTGTAGCCACCTGCTGCTGCACATCGACCTCGTGCTCCGCAGTCTCCTCTAATGACGTGCAAACCTGCGATATATTGGGTGGGTCCTCCTCCCGTCGATGAACAATAAATGATGTTGAATTGCAACTGGCGGTACTGCCATTACTGTTTTGCATTGCGCTCAGGTTGACATCATCATATAGGCGACTCCGTCGACTCAGCAAACGTTCACCGCTGGATTGGCTATTGCTATGACTGTGGGTGCTCACTACTTGTGGCGATGTAGGCGTTACATGAACAATATCCTCCACTGGTTGCTGCTGCTCACCCTGTGTGGTATGCTCCTCATCTTTGTGAAAACGCCGCTTGATGCTATCAAGTGATTTTTGCATTTTTAGCTGCTCCGCATTGAGAACGTTTACTTTACCGAGCTCAGCAAGCATGTGCTCGAACAGCTCTTCATCATCTTGCTGTGCAATGAACTCTACATCTACCTTAGCCAGTTCCACAACGCACTGGTTTTGCTTTTGTTCCACGGACATATTGTAGGTGGCATCTAGCAAAGGTTGCTCGATTTGCTCCAGCAGTTCCATTTTGCTTAGCACAAAATTTTGGTTGTCAAAACCATCGCGCTCACCATCAAGCCGCAATTCTTTAAATGCTTCTGTGGGTGGCTCAAATGTATGATTAAGCAGTTGCCGGCTATTAAAGTTGTTGTGTGGCGTTGTGCTCACGATTGGTGATATGTTAATTATTTCGCCACGACTCTTCGGCGTATGGTTAAACTGCTTATGATGATTATTATTGTTGTTATAGTTTTGAACACGTGCGCTTGTTGTGGTTAATGGCGTGGATTGCATATGTATGGATGACAATTTTTTCTCAACATTTTCTGGCGTCTCGCAGTGTGCAGCCTCAGGGGTTAGACATCCTTCTGAGAAGGTATTGTTCACATTTCGTCCGGTCAATAACTGTGTCTCATTTAGCAGTGGAGTCTGCACTGCCGTTGGCCGCTTAAATGTCGCATTTTTCTTCCACTCACCAGGCAATTCTGTTGTGGGCGATGTCAAACTCTCCACCAGGCTGACTGTGGTATCGCCAATCATCTCCTCGCACAACACCATCGTTTTGCCCAAGAGCGGCTGCGTTTTGACTTGTACCAGCATCTGCTGTTCATTTGACATAGACACGCTGTCGGTGCTGTTGTCCATTGTGCTGCAGGCCGAAGTGGTTTTACTTAGTGTCGTCAGCGATATGTCATCGATCTGGCCAATATGCGAATCCTTGATTAATGTGCCATCACCGGACATGCTGAGTGATTCGAGAGCTTTGCGATCTCTGATCATGTCACTAAGCGTGTAGCCTCCATCATTCATCAGCGCTGTCGTCGTTGTCAAATTGTGGTCCGTTATACCAGTGCCATCGATTGCTTCCATGCTGTTGATCGATTGCAGAAAGTTAAGATTTGTGAAATCTGCGGAAGTGATAAGCGAATTGTTCATGTGGCCGTTGTTCATCGATGAGCAAATGGACGATGGTGGCGAGGTGTCCTGCAAAAAGGATTTGTGCATATTGGTGACAAGTCCACCAATTTCAAGACTGAGCATTCCTGAATTTGTAGTGGCCATCGTGTTATTCTGTGCTTGAGCCAAATGCGTCTGCAATTCAAATTTAAAAAGAAAAATCGAATGATAAATCGCTCATATCCTCATATCTTTATTGCTAATTCTTGAATTTCTTGATCGGTAAGAATCGAGATAACATAACCTTGTCTATCGCTTTATCTCTTTATATATACTAAAAAAGTTAATGGTTTTGTTACAAGTAGAAGATTGCACCGACATATATGTATATATATGCTACACATATTCTTCATCAGCATCAAAAACCGACTCGATATAGCTATGTCCGTGTGTCTGTCAGCAAGTCTGTATGAACAGATCTCAGAAACTTTAAGAATTAGACTTCAAATTTAAATAAAATGTTGTATACCCCAGGCATGAAAAGCATAAAACTGCGTTTTGTCGATAACTGCCTCCGTTTCTCGAATATCGATTCATATCGATTTCCCATAGGCAGCGGATTCGAATTAATATAAAATATACATTGACATATTATTGGTCAACAGGACAAATTTCATCACTATCGGATAAGAAATATCTATAACTTAGAAATCGCATTCTCATATTTAACTTATTACTATCAGCAGGAGCATAACTCCAGTATGTGTGAGAATCGACGCGAACGTATATATGTTTGCGTTTTTTTTTCGATACATATGTTTATACAGTTCATGCTTATGAAAATATATATTCGTTGGCTTCGATTGTTACTTTTCAGTGGCTGTGCCTTCTATAAGAAATTAGAGCACTTGTAAACCTTCTTATATTTAAGTGTGCAAATCTCTTAAAGGATATTGTTCAATAAAACTAGAATAAATTCAACAGCTGTTTTCATATTTTTTTATAGATATTTAAATATACAATTTTTAAAATGACTGTAACAGTCTCCAAACACTTTGAAAATTGTGAAACGTAGGATTCCTAAATCAGATTATTGTATCTCAAATTTCAAAACTCCCATTTTGTTCAGAACTTTTTTTTTTGCTACATAATATTTGTTTTTTTGAACAGATTTGTACTTTTGTACTTACAAATTGTGTCTCCAGATTTGTTGCCGCCTGTGATCTGCGTTTGGGTCGTGTGAACGTCTTCGAATTAAGTTTGTATGCTAAATAAAAGGGATAAAATAATTTATATGAGTTATGTGAGTGAATTTGTAAATTATTTTTATTCAGTTAGTTCGGTGTTAGCTTCTGTGTGGGTTTCAATGCAACACTGGACGCATGACAATCTGTCGGGAAAAGTCGTTCCATGCAACAGCCGCTTAATGTGAAGATGCGAAAGCAGTTGTCATATGTGGCACCGCATTCTCAATAAAAGTCTGCATCTCGGGCAACTGCAAAATTGTTTGAATTATAGATTCCAAGCCAAAACGTAATGAATGCAGGTGCAAGTGATTGCGATTATATAGTGTATAGCTGCGGCTACAATTCGATGAGTGCAACAGTTCCTAAGGCAAACACAGCGAAAACATGGCCGAGCATCATACAAAATTTTTTGTTCAGGACGACGAGATCTGTGTTGAATATGTCGAAATAAAGATTTGCAAACCCAGTGCAAAATGCCGCGCCTTCACTATTATGGCGATGAAAGCGTTGTTATACCAGGAAAGGATATCGCGATAAACTGAGCGTTTAGCTTTCAGCATCGTAGAGTGCCAAGAGCGCCGCCTTTATTAGGGCCAGCAATTCAGGCATAAAGTGGACCGCGTTAACAAACTTGGCGGACGACCCGGCTCCACATTTATATCGATATTTTAGATGCATTATGCATATATTTTAAGAGCATTAAGTTCTTAAGATGGCTTGCTTAAATTGCTGCTCGAGTCCAGTTCTGCACATGTGTAAAAAATCAATAGTCACCGTCTTTTAATTTTCTAAATAAAACCTATAAGGGCCTTATAATGGAGATTTTTTATTAATTCGAAATGAGAAATTTTCGTCTAGCTTTTGACATATTGTAATTAAATGTCCGTCTTGTGGGTGCTTTCTCCCTTCTTGTTCAAATTGACAATCAGATCTGACGAAACAGTGTAAGCAAGTAAGAGTAAAGGTTAGTTCCTCCTCGAAATAAAAGTTTGTATTTAATTTTGTTGCACAATTCTATAAGAATATTTTAACACTTTTTGAGTGAAAAAATTACAATGTGTTCATATTTTACGAAAATTAAAAGATCAAAACATGGAATTAAACATAAACATAGAGGACACTACCTTTTTACGCGATTAAAATAATTTTGGAGGGAGCTTGCAAAAGCATTACAGTTTTTTCTGTAATCTGACATAGATATCACAGATACTGTGGCAAAGATGTCACAGATATTAAAGAACGAAAAAAAAAAATTACGGTACTGGTTCGCTACCCGTCCGTAATGGTCTATTACAGAAGTTTGAAAAACTGTGTGAGAACGTTCCGGACTGTGAAATGCTCTGATACCATTCGAGCAAAAAGTTGATCAATGTGGGCGGCTTTTTAAATTTACAATGAAATTGAGGTGTAACATGTGAACTGAGGTCTCCAAGGTCAGTTATATTCGGCGTGCCTAAAATTCAATTTTAATTTAAAAATTTTAATTTACGCCCTGACTTCTATTCCGATTTTGATTTTTAATCGAAAAACATGCGGTTGCGATTAAAACTCCGGGATACACCTTATTCCTTGCAGGAAAATACAAAGCATGATAGATTATTCTGAAACCATAATCCGAAAGCAAACCTACCAAAAATAATGTAGAGAATTATTACATTGTTAAAGTCGAGGAAAAGAACAATAATATCACATTTTCACAAACTACATTAATTGGACAGTTGAGCAACGGAAGAATATGATGGGATCAATTGAATCAAAAACAGTTATGATCTGTAAATATGGGTAACGACAAAGACTAACAAAAAGTTTGGTTAATCCCAGATCGAGGAAAATGTCATTAATGATGGAGGAGTGCCTATTATGATCTGAACAAGTTTTTCATACTATGATGTGGGGTAATATTTGGTGTCATGAATGGGTACCTTTGATGCACCTCAAAAAATTAAGTCACCAAAGACCAATATTCACCAACTTTTGGGAGTAATTTGACGATCTTGGGCAGCAGTTTGACGTTCTTGAAACTCTACACCTGTACGACTTTGTCTAAAAAACCTTTGGTGAGTCGTTGCGAACCTGTTTTTGAAAGCAAAGTAGCAAACTATTCAAAATAGTGTCATATCCCAATAGATCCATATTACATACAATTTATACACATGCAAAGTATATTTGATAATTTTGATAGCCAATAAGAAATGTACTCCTATTATTTTACGCAAAAATTTCTTGGAGACATAAACTAAATATTTGCTACATCTTAAGTGTAAGTTACTTTTTAAGAGATTGTACTTCATAAAAACAAAAAAAAGACACTTCAAAAATGAGAGGAACAATTCAAATATTTATTTTTACAAATTTTTCTAAAAGCACTGCTATTATTTTGAGTACATATGCACGTCTTGCGCCTTGTGTTGTATATTTGTATTAGACGCAAACTACAACACAATTGTAAAAGTTTAGTTATGAAAAATAGCATACAAATTTTTAAGCGACTTTAATTTGTCAACAAAGTATGAGCTGAAGCAATCAGAAAAGGCATATTTATTTATTTACCGCAATAATGTATGCATTGATTACTACAAAAACATTAGCCAAATATAGCAACAGCAACAATTAGCATCCAATGGAAATGGGGGCTACACAAGATGGTAATCGGATTGGTCTGCCTACACGCATCGCAAGAGTATATAAGTATTAAAATCATTGCGGTCGGTTTAACCCGTTACAATGTGGCTTTTAAGGCTTCAAGTGCGCAACAATGTCTGTGTTAAGATAAATGCACTGTTTTTGTGTGTTGGTATGTACCACGATTCGACATACATAAGTATGTGCATGTGTTACATTGAATGATTCTTTACGTACCTTGTTCATTTGTGGGTTGCTGCGACTGCGACTGCGACTGCTCTTGATTATTTGTTTTCCATTGCTGAAGTATGTTCGATATGTCATCGTTCGTTTTATCTGCGAGAAAACTATAGTTTTGAAGGAAACAGATGGCGTAAGTATTTTTAGCATAAAAAACAATTGCAAAGGCAAACGCGAACGTGAACGTCACTTACATATATGAATCATCCTTTAATGCTTCGTCAATGTCCAGTATATCCATCTCCTGTTGCAGTGACAATATTAAATTTACACTTAAACTTTTACTTCACTTTTATTTACGCCCAGGAAACAGATAATAAATAAATAAAACTTTCAGTCTCGCATCTCGGCTATATAGTCATAGACAAATTATCTGTTCTTCAATTGTAGTACGGCTGCACGACTGGACAGCAACTCAAGCGAAAAACATAGTGTTTTTTGTTTACTCTTTAATATTCTCATACTCAATAATCATTGTTATAATATTAATGCAATTTCTTGACAAATACTTACAATTACTCAGTTTTTATAAATAAATAGACGGCCGCTCTGAGCAGTAGAGCTGGCGAACAATCGATTACACTATCGTCAGTATCGAAAGTTTTTCGTCAACATCGATTACTTTTAATATCAATAATGTGACCAATACCAAAATAATACAAAACTATCAAATCAGCAAACACCAGTATAAAAAATGTACATTTTTGCAATGCAAAATTGCTAGAGCGAATGACGTTGCCATATCTGGGCGATATTACAAAATTCCAAAGAATAGATATACACTAAGGATATTCACAACCTTTCAGTTTTGGAAACAAAACAATACTTGTTCGCAAAGGCAATCGCAAACGAGCTAGAGAAATTGTTCAGAAAAGCTGGTGATCTATTTACTAATCGATGATGATGCTGTAAAGTTAATGCTTTTCGAGTTTGTGTATATGACGAGGAGAATGATAATATTGTAATCCGCCGGTAATGTTTCAAATTTGGATGTACAAATTGCAGTTATCTGCCATTCACAAGCTTTTTGAAGAAATCCTTCATCAACTTTGCAACATCTCTGTAAACTTGTCACTAGAGCTTAAGATCACTTCATTGGGAATCGATCTATCCCATTAATTTGTTTGAATTTGCATCCACCATTTCCACTTCAGACAAAGTAAAAGTTAACAGCTTTGGAATAGCAGATATGTTTGTAATAATTCTGTAATCTGAAATGTCAGACTTACTACTTTTTTTGTGGAGTAGAAGGGTGAAATTCAAAAAATATGTAGATATTGCAGAATTGGGCGATAGCTGATTTATAATACTGGCAAATAGATCGAAAGAAACATTGCTCGATTTTTCTCTCGTAAGAAAAAAATAAGAAAGCATATTCGACAATTTCGGCTTCGAATTAAATAAATTAGGATACTTATAAATTAAACACGTCAACCATTCTATTGTTAATCAGAAGATCGAACATAAGATCTAAGAAATTATGCTCATTTTAAGAATTACCATACGATTTTTGGGAGATTAACATCAACCAACACGATAAATTTGACACATGTTAAGAAACTTCTTTAATACAAGATATGTTGCATATAAACTTTAATTTCAAAAGAAGAGGAGATATATGAATAATAAAGATTGAATTTAATGGGTGAATGTGACTTGGACAGACAAGTAAATTATTTTGACTAAACGGTGGTTTCTACCGCAATTGGTACGAATCGATCTCTTCCGCCTATGAATTACAAAGTTTTGTAACATAAATTTGAAATCGGATATGAAAGAGCTTAACCAATTTTCTTGAAAAAAAAAAACGATTATGTAACAATCAAAATATGTACAAAAATTAAATTTTGAATTGTATCCTCTTAACATTTGTACTTGCCATTAAAATGGGAAGTCGTCAGTCCGTCTGTCTTAAAGATTTTAAATTTCGGGATATAAGTTTTCGCGTATCATACGCAGATCAAGTTGATTGTATTTGATCAATAATTGCCGTTTCTCGAATTTCGATACAAATCAATTGAATTTTATATGTCGAGACAATGATATCCCTATTTAGATTTACATTGTACTATATCTTTAGAAAATAGGTTTACGTGATAAAACAATGTTCAATTAACATATTCTAAATTAGATTCCTTCCCTTGCATTTTTTAAATATATTTTTGAAGAAGTTGAATAGTTGATACACTACTACATATACATACATATATATACTACTCTACAAAAGGGTAATTTTTTTATTTATTTTTATTAATAGAACACTATTTGCACATAGATTTTAATAAATACAAAGAGAGAGAGAGAGAGAGAGAGAGAGACAGAGAGAGATAAAGATTGAGACATAAAATAAAGAACAGATTGGCAAATCTCTGAACCTGTGAAGTAAGTAAGCTTAGTACAGTTAAGCACGCTGATATGTCTCCCGGACAGTGAATATTACAGACCAAAAACCAACAAATATAAAAACAAATTGCAGCTTGCACACGTCAGGAAAGGGATAGACAGTTGCAGACAGTTCACACACACTATTGACGCTGCAAAGCCGAAATTGGAAAGCAGGCATTACAGATTGTCAGGAGAGATTTGTATTGATATTGTCAAGAAAATTATTAAGATTGTTTAGGGGACCTATTGTGATTTCTCTAATAACCTGATTCCACTATCACTATTCCACTATTTCTTACATTCTTGAATTTCTACAGCATGTAAATGATTTGCCGGTTTCCACAATGCCCAACATTTCGTAAATTCACATTATTAACATTTTGCGATACCATTATGAGTCTTCATTGTAGTTAACGTGTGGGTGGCAAAAGTGTCGACTGATTTAATAAATCAGCTTACCGGCTTATTTATAAATGTATAGGCAACATTCTCCAGACATTAGAGAATGTAAGAAGAATTGATGATGAAATCAGGCTATATGTTGCCTGTTCATTTTCCCATAAGAGACAACGTTCAATATTCGTAAAGTATGTTGCGAATGTTAAGAGTTCAGGCTGTAACACCATTATGTTGTAACTTCAATCCTTTGACACCATTTCTTCTCGATTTAAGTTTAAACTACTTTATTTCAGTGCAATTTTGCCAAGTTTCTATATACGATAATAGTTTAACATGTCTTTAAGAACTTTTCAAATAGATCTTTTAAAAAAGACAACGTCTGCTCAAGTTTATAATTTGTTGATTTATTGCATCTTGCAAGTGCAAGCGAAGCTTGACAATTAATTACACATAAGCTTAATTAGCATTTAAGCTTTAAATAAATGCAGCTTGACAGGTTTCTGATAGTTACGATATTTATTTCTCAGAAGCTTTGTGCATGGAAATATTGTGTTGCATTTGTATTATAATAAATGCAACTGCGTCATGGAATGGCAAATTTTGTTATGCTTTTTTTCTATTTCGCTTTTAATCAAATGCCAAAAAAGTGTGGCATATAAAATACCAATCGTGGATATAGAAATGTTAAACGATCGCGGATTTAAAGTTTCAATACCTGGTAAGTCAGTGTGACCAATTACAAGGTCAGCATTGTAATTAAACCAATTATAGATGAAATGGGCATGCAACGCGTCTTCTATATGCTGCAAGTGGATGACAAATGCCCAGCTCTTATGGACTACATAACACAAGCAACAAATGGCACCTGGAGCAGCACACAACACATCAGTTTGTACAACAATGACAAGCTTCATATCGCATTGTTGGTGCAGTACAACGATTTAATCTATGAGAAGAGCGAGACACGCGTGATACTGAACACCCGCCTGCTGACCACTCAACACCGCTTATCACGCAATATCAGCTATCCCAGCAACCAAGAAGAGTGCCAGGTTTATCTAACGTCAAAAACGCCAATCAAAACTTGCAAACCAGCCCGCAGCATAGTGAGCAACAAGCAAGGTACTTGCCAAAGTGAACTGCTCTTCGAAGACAATTTTAGTGAGGCGCAACTTAATCGTAGTGTTTGGACGCATGACATACGTCAACGCATGTATAATGTGGAAGAGGAACTTGTGGCTTTCGACGACTCACCACGCAATTCATACGTGAAGGATGGGTACCTACATATTGTTCCAACAGTGGCAAGCGAGGTGAATCAGGGCGTTTATCAACTGGGCGATCGCTGTACGGCTGTGGAAAGTCCGCAGCTCGAGTGTAACATTGCCCGAGGAAGCTACTATAAGATTAATCCGCCGGTATATTCGGCACAGCTGCATACACGTGAGACCTTTAGTTTCAAATATGGAAAAATTGTGGTTCGTGCTAAGCTGCCAATAGGCGATTGGCTATTTCCATGTAAGTTGTTTTTATGTGTTATTCTGCTTCTATGTTTTGCTCTTACTACAAGCAACATTTTCCCAGATGTGATGCTGCAGCCAGTTTCAACGCATGTGGAATCGCATTATGTCAAACAGCTTCGTAAGTACCGTCCTCATAATAACAGTGTCTTAGCACATTTTGAAACGTTCAAGATTACTTACCCGTGCAAAGACAGTCCAATTTCAAATAGTTATTAATTTTAATAAATCGATAAGAAAGCACAGGTATCTTTAACACACCAAATATTGAATACCCTTGTAGACCGGACATTTAACTACATCTAACTTACCTTAAGACACATTGTTACGGTAGTTATATTATATGACAGTAGCCAAATGTGGGGAATTTAATTACAAGCATATTTTCTGAGTTTGATCAGGATACTATCGTAGAATGTAATTCTTTTAATGCGAATCAAGTACTTCGACTGATTATTTCAAAGATAGCTGTAAAATAAAGAGGCTCCGCCGACCGAATTAAAACACTGATTAATATCAACTTTCATAGAGATAGCTTTTAAGCTGAGTGAGTTCTGCGCATATATATGGATATAACGACTCGGCCAATAATGCAAGCAATACACATATATACTTTATGGAGTCGAAGCCCTTTCCTATTGGTGTCGGCGACATTAGCTTCAATGTGTCACAAGCGTAACGACAATATCCGAATATATTCTGCAAGGATATAAGCGTGCTCCTATTTTTTAAACTTTTCCGTTAACTTTTTTAACACAAATTTTTCGTTACCGCTTTGGGTACTCTAATTTAGGTGAAATTTTGTAAGCGATGTGAGTTTCAATTTCACCGTTTTTCGGCCGAGTTACTTACAACTACAACAATTATTAATTTTTTCGTTTCCGTGCTTTGAAGAAGCATAACAAAGAAGCTAATTGAGGTGAGGCGCACAATATATTATACTATACAATACTAACCTAAATACTTTTAAATTTAACGCAAGCATTTTTAATTATCCCCAAAGGCGGAAAAAGTTTAATTTTTTTTACAAATTTTACACATGTAGTATTTTGAGGTGTGCTCACAAAATATTTGTTTAAAACAAATGTCAAATCTAGTCTGCCATATTGATTATGTAAAAATAATTCAAGGACAATACAAAAGAAACTAAAAATACTTGCAAGTGTATGATTTTTCTTTATAATAAGAGAAATCTTTCAGTTTTCACAAATTAGAGCTTATCTTTACTACCTGCAGCCACATTCACATTTTTAACATTTTGCGAGACCATTATGAGTCTTATTTTTATTTGATTTTACGAAATTAATAATAAAATAATGATTAAAAAAATTAGGCAGACAATAACAACGTTTCTGCAATCAACCCAATAAAGAAAATACAAAAATTAAAAGAATTTCGTTAATATTTTGCTTTCAGTATTTAAAATAATATATATATACATAAAAATATCATCTGTTTTTAACATTGATTTTGCAATAAATATCCTAACTTTGAAACGCATTAATCGAGTCGAATTTCTAAATTTCACAACACACCATACGAATGTTAAAAGTACTGTATGTTGTCTTAACTTTAAAGTGTATGTAATTTTGCTAGCGAAATAAGGTTTTGTGATATGTTTAAAATTAAGAGACAGATTCAACTTTCAGCATTTCTTACATTCTCGAAAGTCTACAGGATTCAATCGAGAAAATTAAAAAAAAATCTGAATATACAAACTGTTGTGCATCGATGAAACCGGTAATTAGTGATTACAAATATTGACAAACGAGCATCTCTACATCGGTTCGGCTTAAGAATCTGATATAGATCCAACATAATTTTAATATGCTGCCTGCATACCCTGCGTACGCACTTGAATGTATATAAATTGTATTTATAAATATCGCAATTTATAGTTCTATGATTAATCTATTTTAACTTAATAAACTACAGGCATCGCGTTTGCTCGGGGCAACTCTCACTTGCGCAGCACTCAGCAGGAGGACATATCGGGTAGTCGCTTATATGGCGGCATGGTCGTTTGGAATCATGGACGCGCTGTGCAATTTTTAAAGGATCGACTTAACACAACTCATTATGGTAATGACTTTCATAATTACACAATGATCTGGCAACAGGATAAGTTAATTCTCATGGTGGACGAAGAGATTTACGGAGAGCTTTACGACGGCTTGCCCTTTTTCAACGAAAAATGTTTCATAATTTTTGGCGTTACAGTGGGCGGTTTTCTCAACTTTGATGATGACATTGTATCTAATGATGTAAAACCATATAAGAATAGTGAGCCTCGCGCAGCTCTTTCATTTTGGCAGCAGCGTGATACCTGGGCTCCCACTTGGGAAAAGAGCAGCGCGATGATTATTGATTATGTTCGTGTCTATGCTGAGTAGTATCGATATATTAATGTGATTAGTCATAGAACTTAAATTGTTTGTTTTGTTTTTCAGAAAATGAAATTTATAAATGTTATTAAATGTATTTTGCATATTAAATATAAATTCATTTTTTATTTTCTTTTTATATATAGCTTTGACATACATATCTCTTTAAATTTCAAAATTTAAATATAGAACAAAGCTGTACAACGAAAACGAAATTGAATAAATTTAAAATCCATTACCGTCAATCTTTTTTCCTCGAATTTAACATTATTTTCGAATTAAACACTCTTAATGGAATACGTTCAAATTTTAAATTTCAAACTGCTCAACAATTTTTGAAATTAACAGGAATCTCATGCAAACCGAATTAATCAATTTGTGCATATGCATGCCAATTTGAGTTGAATTAATAAAAGAGTTGGCAAGTTGAACGAGCGTAATCTTATTGAGAATAGAGGGGCGCTCGACCAAATTTAAAATTGAAAAACGCTCTTTGACGTTCCACCCGAATCACGAACCATGCCTTGTACATAAGAAATATGCATATATACATATATGTATGATTATATGTAAAGGAGTATATAAGTTATCGATAAATTTAAATCAGGTGCAGCGCTGCCAATTATAGATGTCAAAAATCGAACAGATTGATTAGAGTAAAATGCAAAAAAAGGAACAAGAATCTTAAAAGGTTGGAAAACATGCTACATTTGGCTCTCATCAGACTTTTCTATTTCTTGGCTTTAGGATATATATTTTCTCAGTTTCCTGAGTGATTTTTTTTCGATCTGATAACAGTGCCACAAGACTTCTGCAATATTGGCAGCATGCCTTATTGGGATCGCTGCTGTCCCGCTCTTTGAAATCTGTCTAGTTTATCCGAGGTTCACGAAAGTTTTGCATGCACAATTCTCTTGTCATCTTTTAATATACATTGAAGAGTATAGCAAATTAGCATTTATTTTTAATTGCTCCATTTGACAATAACACGACCGATAGTTGGATCCGATTAACAACGTTCATTTCAGAATAGGTGATTTGCTAATACATCACATTTTCATACTAAAACAAACAAATATGAACTTGCTTAAAAAATGCTTGGTTTCCATACAGGGGACAGATTTGTCGGATAAAAGGCCAACACGACTACAATTACCTAGTGCCCTTAGAATCTAATCTCAGAGATTGACGCGCTAATACAGAGAGAGACAGACAAGCCATGCATGCATGTTACATAAATAATCTCAACTTATAAACGTTTTAGAAGTTTAAAATATGTACATTTTATAAAAACAAGCCGAAACCGGTTTGAGAGAGCTCCTGACTCAATCAGTAAGTTGGAGTCGGACAAAATAGGTTAGGTTAGTCATGTCTGTAGATGGCAGTTTACAGAGAGAGAAGATGCTGCTGTGGCTGCTACTTTGTATGTGGATTGTTGAAATACGATGCTACAAGGTGCCTGCTGCCATAGTGGTGCCATTGGAAAACGGTTTTCGTGTTTTCATACCAGGTAAGCAGTTAACCTTAAAAATATAACAACCAGTTTCACTTGCCGAAATTCATTTACAGACGAACGTGGCGTTAAAAGAGTTGACTTTAATGTAAACCGTAATCGCAACTTCACAGACTTCGAGGAGGGCGAGTTTAAAGCTCAGGTGCGTAAGCCGCAGGATGGACGCTGGCAACATGATTTTGTTAGAGCACCTTTGAGAGCACATGATACTGTCTACATTTGGACAAATGTGCAGCATGGCAATGCGATATATCGCGATCAGGCTTTACCGCAGCAGGTTTGTCAATTGTCTAGCGATTATTTGCCAGCTAACTGCACGACGAAGAAGAGCACTGATCAAACTTTAAGAATAACAACACCCAGAAGCAACCTAGTACATGTCACATCGCCGTCTTTGCCTTGCGGTGAGGAAAGCGAAACTGTGGTGTCACCTCCACCAACCAATCCGATTTGCAAGGGTAAATTGATATTCGAGGAGGATTTCGATACTCTCAATGAAAGTCTTTGGCTACACGAAGTTCGGGCACCACTTGACAATGCAGACGCTGAGTTTGTGCTTTACGATGGCAAGGCACACATTCGAAGTGGTCAACTAATCATCGAGCCTAAGCTGTGGTCCAGCTATCGACCAGACTTGCATATAACAAATGCTCATCTGGATTTGTCTGACCGTTGCACTGGAACTCACAATAGGCAAAAGGAGTGTGTGCTGCTCACAAGTGGACCTCTTATATTGCCCCCTGTGGTGGTGCCGCGCTTGAGCACTAAGGAATCTTTTGGCTTTAAATTTGGACGTGTGGAGATTCGCGCTAAGCTTCCCAAAGGCGATTGGCTGATACCGCTCTTGCTGCTGGAGCCGCTCATGGAGTCGTATGGCCAAACTGGCTACGAATCTGGTCCGCTCACTTGCATTATTTACCTTATATTTATAAGTATTGATAACGTTTTATAGGTCAGTTGCGCGTTGCCATGGCCCGTGGTAATGATCAACTACGTCTGCCCCATGGCAAACTCATCGATGGTCGGACTATATATGCTGGAGCCGTGCTGTCCACTGAGGCGTCTCAGCGTGAAGACTTCTTTGTCCAACAGCGGCGGAGCATCCACTTTGGCGATGACTTCCACGTTTACGGCCTGATATGGACCAGCCAAAGTTTGCGGTTTTCAATTGATGGTCAAGATTATGGCGAACTGTTAAGGGGCTTTGCGGAATCGGACCTAAATGCCAGCTGGCGTCGAGGTGGGCCGATGGCGCCCTTTGATCGCATGGTAAAACACGTTGGCTTCCACACTCTTTTAACTCCTACTTTAAACCGACTCTTATACTCTGTTTCCATTACAAATTACGTCAATTGCTCGTCGACCGCGTTGTTCTTGCAGGCAATAAGAGCCTAAAATTGTGTGCAATTTTTACAAACACTTTTCTAGGAAGATAGCTATTGCTAATGAAACAGTATTGCCTTTAAGCCAGCTTTGCAATTGCTTTCGACAATCAGATTTTTTTGGATCAATATATCCATGTCCGTCAATCGTACGATTTCTTACATTTTTATACTCTGATCCCCATCGTATAAGAGTAAATTGGTTTTGCACAATGTCCTACTTGCTGTCTGTGTGTCCGTGTGCAATTTTCTTCCACATTGTTAAAGTTTGAAACTTGATATGCTCGTCTGGACCATTGTTAGAAAAAGCTTAAGAATTTTGGTGCCATGTCCATGAGGGAATCGACATATCTGGGCTATATCTCCTCTGCGCTATTTACTCCACCCCTAAAAATCTAAAATATTCTACAGTTTTTGAGGTAGTCACAAAATTTTTAAAGTACCGGAAACTACTTTTAAAGGTCTGTGAAAAATGAATGATCACGCCCATTACAGCCCCAAGACCGGTATACTTGATGGTGAAAATCGATACAAAAATATATATCAGTCAATTTAAGAGTTAGTCACCAAACATGAAATTTATATTACTAGTAACATCCTTCAAAAATCCGCCCGCACGCTTGTTTTTCGATAAATATTTATTTTTCACTCACGTTCATATTTACCTAGATTTTAGCTCGTAAAGAATGGGGGGTTTTCGCTGACAGATAACCTAATGTTAACCTTTTGGTGTAATGTGTTCAGGGTTTAATAAGCTGTTATTTGTCGTATGTGGTACAGAACAACATGTATTACCAAAAACAAATCAAATATATCTTTTTCAACTTAGTTTTACATCACACTGGGCCTTTCAGTTGGCGGCTTTGGAGACTTTGTTGATGAGTTACGTACTGCTAATTTTGAGAAGCCATGGATTAATAAACATCCACAAGCGAAGCTTAAATTTTGGCAGAGCCAGGATCAATGGCTACCTACTTGGAAGAAGCCAAAGTTGATTGTCGATTATGTTCGTGTTTATGCAATTTAGATAATAATGACCTCTTCAACCTAAATCAAACGTAATTCATTTAAGAATTATGTGCACATAAACTCATTATGTTTAATCAATATCATATCACCCTCACTTTTATAAATAACGCTGTAAAAATTGAGATTTCCTGAATGCTGTACAATCATCAGCACTGGGAAACTGATACGAAATGTTTAAATTTTGAAATAAATTGATATTATGATTTATTACATTTATTTATTTTTTTAACCTGAAAATTACTCCGAAGTGAGATATACAAGAAATTTAGTTTTCATCGGGATGCGTTGTGTAAACACGCACATAGTCAATTACCAACTTGGGGTGTTTCCATGTTGTTAAATTTTCTGATATGTTTTCGAAAAACAGCACTGGAGCCTTGGGGTTGGACAGTTTAAAGTTATTGCTATACTCTGGATAAACATATTCATCCCTAAAATTCATTTTTCCTCCTGCAGTCAAACCAATTACGATATAGTGCTGTAAAAAAGATAGCATATTTGTTAAAAAATTCATTGTTACAATAAATATATACCTCATTTTTATTAATATCATCGATAATCTTTTTATCCGTTATCGTGCCATAGGTAAAACCATCTACTTTGAATATAATGCGATCTCTATGTTTGATCACAGTGTAGTTGTGAAAAGCATCCCCGTAATGTGAGCCCAATTTATGTGGCATAGTATGCCAATACTCGAGTAAAAAACCATTGGCTGCCTTATTGAAAATGCTGCCAAAAAGCATACTTCCTCCAATTTCGTTGTGGGCATAATCGCGTAATTTTGGATTTCCTCGCACATATGCAACACGAATGTGTGGTTGATTATCAGACTCAACTTCTGTGTTGCTCGGTTGTAGCAGTAAGTCTGTGCAGATTATAATAGTGTCATATGCATATTTAAATTAGTATTAAGATATATATTTACAGGGAATCAACCAATCGCCAATGGGCATTTTGGCGCGTATCTCGATCCGACCATACTTAAATAAGAACTTGCCCCTAGTGTGTAGTTTTGCCGAGTGCATGGGTGGCAGCGCTAATGTAGGCCTGGCGTGATATGGTCCGCAAATCAAATGGCGCTTTTTAACTCCTGAATATGTGCAATCATGCAATGCGAAGTCGTTCCTCTCACTGTTCGACAAGGTGGCTTTTAAATGCAAATTGTTATCCTCTATATAGCAGTTCTTTTTATTATGCAAAAATGCCGAAAATTCATGCTCTGTGTATACCACCGAGTACACTGCATGTGTCCAATTCGGCAGATTCTTGTCCGTAAAGTTTTCTTCAAAAATTATACGTCCGCTACATCCCATAGAATCAGAATCCGTCTCTTCTAGAAAACAATTCGGGTTTTCAGTGCAAACCTCCGTAGCTTGCCCACCTTCAATCCTGTAATTATTTACGATTATTTCATCTTCTTTTGTAATAACACTTGATAATCGTTGCTTTCGCTTTTCGTTGATGTCCAGTGTAATGCTTTTATTGACGTCGCCTTCAAACATGTGGTCTAATCTGCACCCATCGTCGCTTTCTGTCAGTATGAAAACTGACTTGACTTTATCTGCGAATGTGAAATGTATTCTTTCTTGCGTGTAATTGAAATTGTAGTTTTGAATATAGACTTATACCTGACACTTTAATAGTAAGGGTCCTTTCTTTTGGTTCAATATTAATTTCATTTTGTTCACGATCGCCTAGGCTAGCGACAGAGCATCCGATTGAAAACAGTAAAATTAGCAGTCGCATCATGGAATAATTTGACGAGCAATGAGCTTCTCCACTAAATTGACAATGTTGTGAAGTTCCACGTATTCAGTGGTCTCACACAAATTGATAAGAAAATTGCTTTTAATGAACTGAAAAAAAGTTTGTCTATACCAGCTCGTAAATTCGACTAAGTAGAATAGGTATTCACTAGATAAAGCTCAAATATAGATGCATTAAAAAACAATTGATGAATTAGAAATTATTTTATAATTTAATTTTTTTTTTTGTGTTTTAAAAATTGTTTTATTAAATTGAATGATGACAACACTTTCCGGATCCAAGGAGAAACATATACTTTGTATTTTCTGCGTCTAATTTGTCAGTTCAGTTTTGGTATTCAACCAGCAAAGATTTAAGTAACTCTGTAGATTAAAAATACAAGAAAAAGTGACATTTGTATACTTTTGTGATAACCTTTCGCATATAATGCAAATTCAAATGAAATGTGTGCTATTTTTATTTTCTTGCTTTATTGGACTAGGCGCTTATGACATTAATAAAATTAATATATCTGTTAACGTACATGGAGATGAAGTAGCAATAACCTTGGATGGTATAAATATAGTTCTATTAAAAAAAACTATCGGTCTACCAATAAAGTAATATAATTTACATTATACATTAACAGATAATACTGAAGTCGACTCAGCTTTATTTTCCACGGAAATAAACAATGGATGCTCAGATTACATATTTATTCATACAGTCAACAAAAACGGCACATTTCTTTATAAGATGAATAACCAAACAAAGATTCAAAACAACGACATACTACGAATTAACGCTGTTTTTGAAATAGATGGTCAAGGAATAACGAAAACTTACGAATTTAAGATTAATGAGCATGGAAAAGTTGTCAAAAATAATAAAACAGAGTGCGATTGCTTGCAATCTGAAACGCAACAGGATTACAAGAATCTTACTCGTAGCGGCGCTCTTATTTTTGAGGAAAATTTCGATAAACAGCGCCTATCCAGTTGGACTTATGAATTACGCTCACTAGTTTTAGCAGCACAGCCAGAACAAGAATTCGTTGCCTATGTGGACACAAATATTTTGTTGAAAGATGACCTTTTGTATATAAATGCAACCAGGGTAGACGGTAGCATATCATTTCAGCAAAAGGGCTGTACAAGTAAAAAAACCGGTTTTAAGCGCGAAAAAGAATGTGGACCTATAAGACACATGAGTGGAGGTCTGCCACCTGTATTTTCGGCTAAGCTGCATACTAAGAACAATTTTCAATTTAAATATGGCCGAGTGGAAATACGTGCTAAGATGCCCATTGGCGATTGGCTATTCCCATGTGCGTATTGCTGTAACGATTAATCTATTAATAGAATCAGTCTTTAAAATTAATATTTCAGATATAATCCTGCAACCGGCAAACACAGAAAGCGAACACAAATACGTCAACCACATACGAATTGCTTATGCACGAGGTAACAGGAACAAATTGCAAGATAAATCCTCAATGCCAATAAATGGAAAAGTTTTGTTTGGTAGTGCCGTGCTTTGGCACGATGAAAAAACGCACAAGGAGTATATGAATACAATGCGAAATCCGCACGATGAATTGTATGGCGAACGGTTTTACAACTTTACATTGATTTGGCACAAGGATCGCATAATATTTAAGGTGGATGGCTACAAGTACGGGACAATAACAAATAAGGATGTTCTGAGGCCTTTCAACGAGAATGACGTAAATACATTCATACATTTTTAGAAGTTTTATATTTATACCTGAAAGTGGCTTCTTCATTTTGATAGAACCCTTTTAAAATTGCACGACTAGAAGATGCCATTTTTCATTTATTTATTCACAAGTTCCGTTTTATTGCTCACTTACGTTCTTAAAATCAAATAATGGACAGCATTACAGCATTCTAACTATTGTATGTTGCTCCTGCTCTAACTTTTGGTTGGAAAAGTTCTGCAGCGAGTTCCCTATGCACATACATGCTTACTTGACTTGGCTTGTGAAAAAATATTGGGACTCATTGAAGCAGTGACGTTTCAAAATGGGTATGATATATACACATGCTTATTTTATGATTGCATTGTGTTGCATGCCTGCTGTATTTATTATAATTGTTGTTTCGTATCGATCGACAAAAAGTCATTTTGCAGCTTGTTATCCCTATAAACATTTTAAATTCGCAGAACTAATCAATTTTACGAGATATAATACTTTTTGTATTATGGAAATGTTATTTTGCGATATATCATCTTTATATATATTTATATCTTCTTTATAGTGCTTCATTGTATTGGGTCTGACTGCAGGCGGCGGTCTCAACTTTGCAGATGATTACTTATTGCCTGGGACGAGGAAATATAGTTATGGCGACGTAAAGGCTGTAACCAAATTTGTTGAATCAAACCCATTCACGTCCTGGGAACAACCAAGCCTGATGATTGACTATGTGAAAGTTTACACTACTCATGCAAATGAAGAATAAATTCTTTTATGTATTTGCATAGGTATAATAATATAAATGACAGCATACTAAAACGTTTTCCCATTATTCTTTTTTGATCCATTATTCCGTGAGCTCTGTGTAGATTTTTTTTTGCGCTTATCAGAAGACCAGTCCACGTCGTCTTCGTCGTCAGTACCACCAGTATTACCACCTGATTGCAAATAAGTTGATGTTGAGCTTGAGCTGGCACTAGAGCCTTCCTTGGTTGCCAATCGTCGACTAGCGATGCGAGATGAGATGCGGCCCATGCCCATACATTTCTCCAAGTGTGGTGCAAATCTGGCTGCAGCCACTAATCTATCACAATTTGGGCAGGTGCAGTCCATCTGCTTTTTGGCTGTCGATATGCCAAAAATGTCCAAATTCGGCATCTCGCAAATGTGAAACGCAGACTCTAGATTCTCTTCGCCGACTCCATCAAGCGCTGCCAGATTGCCGGTCTTACGCAAATGATGTGTTTCTATAAAAATGCCGGCCACAACATCATCTAGTAGTGCCTGGTACAAATAGTTGGAAGCCTCGTCTAATTCTTTTGGTTCCTTGATTAGTTCTCGGAAATTGATTGCAATGGTGGAGGCTGCTGTGTGATTTAAAGCCGTTGTGAGCGTTTGAGATGAAGTCGCACTCAACGGATTCAACTGATTTGTATTCGAATTGGCCATGTTTCGTTTAGTATATAATTTATAAGTTTTTATTTTTGCAAAATATGCAGACAGTTGTCGTACACTATCGATGTAAAACCATTGATATAAAACCATCGATAAATTTTTACCGCAAATAACATCAAATCTCTATCGATATTTCGTTTTTGAAGATTTAATGTCTAAATAAATATTTTTGGTCCACCACAAAAAAAATGGAGGTTCACTGCGAAATTGTAAAGAAACCGAGAGCAAGGAATAGAAATACATTTACATGCTCCTTAAATTAAACAAGCAAGAATAAATTTCGGCTGGCAAAATAAGTTTTCAAACTTGCTTTAGCTGCTGCTAAAAAATAGCATATACATATGTGCAAACTGAAAAAAATCAATATATTTTCTTAAATATAGCCCATGAAAGTCCTTATTATTTATTTAATTATAATTATTTATTTAAATTGAGAAATAGCATTAATACGGTCGAATAACGGTTCACAACTTGTCTAGGTGTGTCCAATATTGTTCTTTGCTTTGTGAGCAAAGTTACAGCTACGCACTCTTCATTTCTATCATCATGACCAAATCTAAACACAGCAAAGCATAAAAACAGCAACAAGAGATATCGATAAAGAATTTATGTTTTTTTTCGCTAAAAAGTCATCGATAGTGAACATCAACCGGCTGCTTATTTTGCAAAAATAAAAATTTATAAATTATATACTAAACGAAACATGGCCAATTCGAATACAAATCAGTTGAATCCGTTGAGTGCGACTTCATCTCAAACGCTCACAACGGCTTTAAATCACACAGCAGCCTCCACCATTGCAATCAATTTCCGAGAACTAATCAAGGAACCAAAAGAATTAGACGAGGCTTCCAACTATTTGTACCAGGCACTACTAGATGATGTTGTGGCCGGCATTTTTATAGAAACACATCATTTGCGTAAGACCGGCAATCTGGCAGCGCTTGATGGAGTCGGCGAAGAGAATCTAGAGTCTGCGTTTCACATTTGTGAGATGCCGAATTTGGACATTTTTGGCATATCGACAGCCAAAAAGCAGATGGACTGCACCTGCCCAAATTGTGATAGATTAGTGGCTGCAGCCAGATTTGCACCACACTTGGAGAAATGTATGGGCATGGGCCGCATCTCATCTCGCATCGCTAGTCGACGATTGGCAACCAAGGAAGGCTCTAGTGCCAGCTCAAGCTCAACATCAACTTATTTGCAATCAGGTGGTAATACTGGTGGTACTGACGACGAAGACGACGTGGACTGGTCTTCTGATAAGCGCAAAAAAAAATCTACACAGAGCTCACGGAATAATGGATCAAAAAAGAATAATGGGAAAACGTTTTAATATGCTGTCATTTATATTATTATACCTATGCACATACATAAAAGAATTTATTCTTCATTTGCATGAGTAGTGCAAACTTTCACATAGTCAATCAACAGGCTTGGTTGTTCCCAGGACGTGAATGGGTTTGATTCAACAAATTTGGTTACAGCCTTTACGTCGCCATAACTATATTTCCTCGTCCCAGGCAATAAGTAATCATCTGCAAAGTTGAGACCGCCGCCTGCAGTCAGACCCAATACAATGAAGCACTATAAAGAAGATATAAATATATATATATAGATGATATATCGCAAAATAACATTTCCATAATACAGAAAGTATTATATCTCGTAAAATTGATTAGTTCTGCGAACTTAAAATGTTTATAGGGACAAGCTGCAAAATAACTTTTTGTCGATCGATACGAAACAACAATTATAATAAATACAGCAGGCATGCAACACAATGCAATCATAAAATAAGCATGTGTATATATCATACCCATTTTGAAACGTCACTGCTTCAATGAGTCCCAATATTTGTTCACAAGCCAAGTCAAGTAAGCATGTATGTGCATAGGGAACTCGCTGCAGAACTTTTCCAACCAAAAGTTAGAGCAGGAGCAACCTACAATAGTTAGAATGCTGTAATGCTGTCCATTATTTGATCTTAAGAACGTAAGTGAGCAATAAAAGGGAATTTTATAGCACTGCTTTCTTTTTTATTTGAATTTTTCAAAATCAATATTAAAATTTTTAAGGATTTAAGATCATTTTCAGATTGATTTTTTATGAAAATTCCAAGGCTTGGATGCCATTATTGAATTTTGCAGAGCTGTTTTAAAATTCATTTGTTGAGCTCTACATAAATATATGTTGAGCTTGCTTTATGTTTAATTTTGTAAAAGGTCGGAAAGCACGAGCGAAAAACTATTGTGTGAAACTTTTTTTTGGCGTGTTTCAATAGATCAACTTAAAATACCTTACACATATCTACTGAAAAATACTAAACGGCTGAATTCGCTTTATTTTTCTTAAACACGTCTGAAGCAGATAATGTTAACATTTCCTGCGATTTCCTTGATGACAGTTAAACCTTTTGGCCCATGGAAACTGTGCACATAGTAATTCGAGAATATATAATTGATTACTTCAATACACAATAGCTTCTCCTAGTCGTGCAATTTCTAATGTGTCATATCAAAATGCAGACGCCTCTTCGGGGTGTATTTATTAATTTCCATTACCTTTTTATCTAGCAACATATTCCTGTTGCTTCGTACATAGGCAATATATTAATAGATGCAAATATTAATATATGAAGCCTTACGGCAATTCTCACGTAGGAATTGGCATTTTGACACGAATATTTCAATTTTATATTTTTCTTAGTATACAGTTTAGCCAAAAGCACAGGTGGAAAACCCCACCCAAATTAGTCAGTTGAACAAAGAGTAAAACTAGTCGGCGGCACAAAATCATTCGAGCTCTGTTGGTCTATGCTTTCTGTTTGGTCCGGAAAGTGTTGCCAGAGTCCAACATTGCTGGCATCCAATTTTAAATTATTCAGAGTTTAAAAAAAAATATGTATATTTATCATCACAAAAGCTAAAACTAAGTTTTTTTAGTTTATTTTAAATCTTTAGTTTCTCTTAAATGTGGAATATATGGTAAGAATACTTCTTAATTGTTATTTTATTCATTTATTCATCTTGTTTTTTTTTTTTTCATAAAAAATGGTTTATTTTATTATGATGTGTAGAATGAATTTTTGAATGTGGAAACTTTAACATAAAATGAATCTTAAGTAGGTCGTAGTAATAGTAATAATAATAATAATTATGAAACTTGGTATATATGCGTCTTTTTCTAAGACAGAAATAACAACGACCGGATCGGGCCGCTTTATCATATGGCTCCCATAGAAGTAATTGGTCGAAAGATGAGTTTTAAGTTGTGGGATCGAGATATGTATAAACTAAGTTAATGATCAATACAAATGTACAATTCTTCTCATGGGGACGTTAAAAAGGAAGCTATAGATTTACCAAACGTTGTTGCCAGAAGTCTGCTGAAGAAACGTAGGCAACGAGATATAGTTGTTCGATATAGTTGTTCGATCTTAATAATTTTCGATCCAAATGTGAAAATACGCATATTATGTAAGTTTTATCGGATGTTAAACAAAAAAGTTGTTCATCTCTCGACAGATTAGTTCAACAGCAGCTCCGACATATGTACTGCCTGCATCAACGGGACGGATATATACCAAGTTTGATCGAAATAGTTTCCAAACTGAGTGACTAATTTGCATTGGAAAAGACGGACGGACTTTGTCTTTTCGACTCGGCTAGTGATGTTTTGTCGGATCGATACCTCTCATTCAATTTGTCACGAGCTTCCCAACTAAATAATAATCTCTACAAAGGTATAAAAAAGAGTTGAAAATCATTTTCGTAAATCACTATCACTTGCCATTTTATAAAGCGCACAGTTCAATTTAATTAATCACTTGCGTACTTCGAGGCTAAATGGAGACAAAAATTGATTAAACTCAGTCGGTTGTTTGGTGGCGGCAAACGAAAAATAACTGCAAGATCAATCAATCACCAACCAGAAATCTATAAATGTTACGTTTCTCCCCACACATATTATTTGTAGTACAAGGACACTCACGACTTCGTAAGCAAATTCATTTTTTTATAGTATATCGATAAAGGGATATGTAAATTATATACAGTACAAATAGTATACGCTCATTCGTGTATTCAGCATTCGAAGCTCAAAATGAGTCAATTTTTTCCGACTTGAACACTGACTTGCATTATGAATATCCTACAGTTTTATGTACAAATGAGTGAAGTTTTATTTTTAGTTTTTATCTATCGCGCCCCTTCTGAAAATATATCTCCTCCATCAACCCCAACTCCCGCACGAATGCGAATATTGGGTTGAGGGCTTTTATGTCTCTGAAAACTATAACATGCATTAATAGAATTCTGCACCTTCTACACACTCTGCCAGGATGTGCATCGAGGATTCTTCCTCGATTTCACAAAACCTGCATAGTTCGCTGCTATAGATACCTAGCTTAGTTAGGTGACTTCTTAGTCTACAATGTCCTGTCAGTAGACCGGTAAGAATCCTAAGACTGTTCTTTCCCATGGTTATAACTTGCTTAAATCGTTTAAGATTATAGCCAGCCAGGAGACATATGACTTGTCGGAGTCCTGATACCACTGACCAGCTGTGTTGTCGCCTCTGCCTCTCCTCATTTCTAAGTTCCAGTCGTATAGTGTGTCTCGCTATGCCACATGTTAGCGGCCTCTCTGCACCCATTTTCGCTTGCTTATCAGCCGCTTCGTTCCCGTCTATGTCCCTGTGCCGCAGGACCCGTCTTTGGGTAAGCCTATTGTGAGCCCCGAGTTGGTCTAGCTTGGAACGAACCTCATGGACTACTTTTTATGTTGTTTTAGCCCTCATTATAGCGATTAATGCTTCATCTAGAGCCGTCCATACCTTTTTGCTAATCATATGAACTGTAAAATTTCGCTCGAATCTGTATTCGGCTAAAATTGTATCCCTAGGTTGCGTCAGTAGAGGAAGTTCATCCGAAAGAAGTTGGGCATCGTTATGGATTTGAAAGTGATTGCCCCCAACTCCTTCTGCTGACATCCAAAAAAAAGCGTAGCTTTCTGCTGGAGCCTTGTGGTGTGGTGGTGTAACGTGAGCTCCATTAAGGCGTCCAGGGCCATTGTTGGACAGGTGCGCATTGCTCCTGTCATATATACGCAGGCCATTCTTTGCAACTTTTGCAATTGTCTTTTCACGGTGATCAGCCGCGCCCTGTCACCCCATGCGATCATCCGATAGGTCAGCATGGGTCTTACTACCATTAGGTATAGCCATCTCATTGTCTTTGGTGATGTACCCCATGAATTTCCGTCTATGCTACGACATGTATAAAGCGCTCTGGAGCGCTTTAATATCGTATTTTGTATATGGATGCCAAAGTTTAATTTACTGTCAAATGTGACTCCCAGGTATTTTACGTCCCTACTTGTTTCTAGTAGGGTTCCTGGAAGCCATATTTGCCTCATGCTCTGTAACTTGTGTCATCTAGTGAAGGGGACGAAGACTGTTTGCGTAGAGTGTGGGTTGAAACCAACCTCCTTACACAAGTCACTCGTTATCTTCAGTCCTGGCTGCACTATGTCACAGAGCGATTCTTAAAATTTGCCTTGCGCTATGATAACAATGTCATCGGCATAACCCTGACATTGAATACCCTGTTTGCAAGTTTGTTAAGTAGTTCATCTACTAACAGGCTCCAGAGTAGCAGAGACAATACACCCTCTTAAGAGCAGCCTTTAGCGGACCGCAGCAGTGCGAGTATCCACCTGCTGGTAGTTGGGTCCAGGCCCCTCCTCGAGAGGATAGCCTTAATCGCATAATGTGATGTGTTATCAGAAGGCGCCTTCTATATTCTTCTATATTATCAACTGGAACACTTAAAGTCGCAGCTGATAAAGTGCTGTGTCCGTGGACCTGCCTGCTCTGCGTTCGGTGCTGCGGACTTTGCTTTAGCAAAGTGCTTCTAATTTTATAGTCCACCAGCTTGTCCAATGTTTTCAGTAAAAACGATGTTAAGCTGGGACTTTGGATTGATGATGTCTTTCTTCCTTGCTTTGGGGATGAAGACCACCCTAGCTCTCCTCCATGAGCTCGGTATATGTCCGTGGGCTTAGTAGTGTTTTCCTAATACAGGAGAGGAGTATGTCCTGACCCATTTGAAGGAAAAGAGCCGATATTCCGTTCATTCCGGGAGATTTATAGGTCTGGAATGTACCAATTGCTCAATTTAGCCTCTCCGCTGTGACTGCCGACTTGTCGCATGCCCAGTCGTCAGTCGACGGTCTATATCTACTCTCGCTTTCGATAGAGTCTTCCTGCAGGGGTATACTACCTTAAAGTGCGTTTCGAAAAGGAGCTCAAATTTCTACATATTGCTGCTCCTAAAGGAGTTATCATTACGTTTCAGTGCTAATTGTGCATCGGGCGTTCGCTTTGCTAATGCTCCATGGAGCCTGGCGCCTTCACGTGTGCTCACTATACTTTCGCAGAAATTTCTGTAATTTCTTCCGTTTGGCCTTTCTTATCTCCTTAATATAGGAGGTCAGACT
Source organism: Drosophila anomalipes (assembly GCA_035041615.1). Classification (NCBI taxonomy): domain Eukaryota; kingdom Metazoa; phylum Arthropoda; class Insecta; order Diptera; family Drosophilidae; genus Drosophila; species Drosophila anomalipes. Next base: position 234,488 of record JAWNKZ010000166.1, read on the forward strand.
TTCGCGGTCCCCATCTTCCACCTGTCTTTGCTTTATTAAATTGGCGAAATAGACATAGATTCTTCTGTGGAAACATGCCAGTCCCGAAGGTGAGGCTTTAGCACCTCCTCCCTGATTCTAGTTACAAATGTCGGTGTTGATCCAACATTACCGAGTGATAGATTATATTTAAATATAAAATCTGTGAGGCACTCACTCCTCAAATTGATGTCACTGCTGCCCCATATCGAGTGGTGCGCATTGGCATCCGATGACAACCTTTCCTGCTTTCTTTCTTTCCTGCAGTAATCCACCATTTTCTCAACTTACAACTATACAGACCGCGCTGTCATTGGTCTGCACCACTATGGGAACGCAGTCTCTAGTGAGGAATTCTGAAAGGATAGTAAAGTTAATCCTTTCCCCATCATAGTGCATGCTCTGGGTGTTCTGTTCTAGTTCCTCAGTAGAACCAACAGAATGACGTGATGCAGTGGGGCGACGGTATATCGTCTCTCATTTTGCAGTCCAGGGGCACGCCGTTTCACGATTATAGCCGCGACGCTACGGCTATCGGCTGAGCCCTCATCTGAACAATCAATGACCAGGAAATCAACCTGGAAATGGATGCCCGCGGATGAGACCGCAATGTCCATCCACACACAATTACTTCGTCTATGATGACCTGTCCCAACATAGACAATTCTCCGTGATTAAGATTGACCTGTGTGAATTCCACAGGTAATACGGCCACCTTTGTCTTTTTCGCCATATCTGCATATGACAATAGAGTCTCGGTAGATGTTGGCGAGCTGGGCTTCATGGCCGTGATGTGCTCGGGCGTAGATCTAAGCCTTCTGGCACCTTCTCAGCTGGCACCCTTGCCGCCTCCCACCTCCGGGCACATTCTCTTAGGAGCGGCCAGCGGTGGCGTAAGAGTGCTGCTGCGTCTCTTGGGAGCCGGTGCCGCAGCTGCTTCCCTAGGCTCTTTGACCTTTTTCAGGAATTCGTTAGGACTAAGCCCTTGCTGGAGTTACCGCAGCTACCACTTGACTCTGGAACCGCAGAGGTTACGCCGGTTTGGGTCGTCCAGCCCACCGGGTCAACACGGTGCCAGCAACTCCTCCCTCTTTTTTATGCGTTGTGCGTTTTGCCTCGCAGCATTCGGTGCCAGGCATGGTGGTCGGGAGGGTCCAACCACCACATTCCCACGCCTCGAAGCCGGGGCTTGCTATGTGTCCGCCCGGGCAGAGATCCGCGTTACCCGGGTAAGGCTAATTAGAACAGGCTGCCATTTGCCTGAGCCCACCGTCAGAGACTGGGCTAGTTTTTAAGCCGGGCCCCATCCAAGCTGACTCTAGGCACGGTTCAAATGGCACCTTAGTCCGATAGGATAGGTGGGGGTGGGTAAGTAGTGCGGGGAGATAGGGGTTGTGTGGGGCTATGCTTTTAAAAGACGGCAATACAGGCGCCTTGTCAGTACGGTTAACCTTATCGTACACGCAGCTAATCTCCCCGGGGGAGGACGTTTGCTATCCGTAACCCGCGACCCTTCTGGTGGCCTCAGCTCAGCCCCATCCCAACCATCCCACAAGTTCTTTAGACAAGGATTTTTTATTTTTAAAAAGACTTATCTATAATGAACTTTTATAATTATCCCAAATTGCAAAATATTTTTAATGATTAATTGGGTTTACTCATGTTCGGCACTAAAGCGCGAATTCCAAAAGTGACGAAATCCAACTGACATGGGTTTTAGAGTTGGTAGAATTGGTAAATCTCGATTTTTTAATTTAAAACATTCTTTAATACTAATATTTAAATTTTTGCCTAAAATTCTGCAATATTTGTTTTGATTGTCGAAATTACTAAGTCAATACAATAGATTGAATAAATGTAAGAAATTATTTAACAACATAAGAGTCCTGCATCTGTTGTTGTTCACAAATTCATAACAATTGAGGCAGGCCAGGGCAATTCAAAGTCAATTGCTACCAATGCAAATAAACAAAAATCTGTTCACACGTGTAAATATACAACACTGTGCGAATTTCGGAAATCGAAATTGTGTTCTTGATCGCCACCATCAACATGAGAAATACATACACACATACAATCACAGTAAATGTGAATGCGCGTAGACACAATATTCATACAACCATATGCAACGCAACCACTCAGCATTCATATAAGCTTATAGGCTTGTCGGACGGCATGACGTAAATTGTACAAAACCAAAATACTGTTATATGCTAATCACACAGAGCCACATCTTGCGGGACGAATGGGAATTTTTCAAAGATGTGAAACGCTGTTCACATAGGCAAAATAGGCATCAGTATCAGTCTCAGCAGTTTTTTGATTAATACATTGTTACGCAAAAAAAAACGAATTCAAAATCAATTTTAAGCAGGAATTAGATGTTTTTGGTATTAGTTTTAATGATCTGCACTGTTTTTTCAAGATCTGTTTGACGATGAATATAGAAGGGATGGGTCCAACAGATACATATGTGTAGTAAATGTGCAGCAACATAATATATTTAGGAACATCCCCAACTGATGCAGAAGTGATGCTGAATTTTCGGAACTGAAAAACATTACGGAACATAATCAAAATTGATGAATCCAGAATTATACGTTTAGAGTATAGAAACACAAGAATACAAAATTTTTCCATACGTCGATGAAGAATAATAGCCCTAACTAACCATCTCCTAATAGACTCAGCTCTTGATGCTAATAAAAAAAAACTACACTTTAATGGGAAAGCGATGTCTCCTTTAACATTACACGCATTAGGACAATATTATATGGAAGATACATAGAAGAATGGTTTTGGCATAGAGCAACATATTGCATCTTTCTATAAGATGCTTCATTATACCCTAAACCCATTAGAATTGGTAATTTTGTTTATATTATATATATTATATTTATATTGGAGATGTGCAAAAGTATACCTGCTACAGACGTTGAAGGAAAGTATACGCTTAGCCATGTCCTTCTCACCGCCCGTCCTTCTGACCATCTGTATAAGCCCGCGTATATTTCATTTGAAATATAATGTCGCGTATATATCGTATTTTCTCTTATATCACTGATAACCGCTCATTTCGCGAATTTCGATACAAACCGATTTTCGATAATGTTAACTACGCCTCGGGCTGCTGCTGCTCCTGTTGGGTGGAAGTGTCGATTGCCAAAGCAGGTATAATAGGATATCTTGATTTGTCCACCAACAGAAGTTACATTCAATATATTATTATATATTCGGCTTGTGTTGGGTGTAATTCTGATTCGAATCTGTATCAATTAAAAAATTAAGTGTAGCGCCTTTCCTCGTTGTGCAATTCAAATAGGGTAGTGGGGAATCATTTAATCTAAAAAATGAGGCACCGAACATTGTCGAATCAAATTCGAAGCCAACTTCGCTAACTTGTTCAGGTAAAATGCTTACTATTGAATATTAATGGTTGGCGTATTATTTAGTCTCCCTAAAGCTTTTTTAATTAGAGACTGTAATATCTTTCAGACTCATGTAAGCGACATTATTTGATTGTGCACTTTTGGATGAGCTAGACTAGCGATTCCCAGACTCATATTGGATAAAAATTCAGATGGATCTTCCTCTTAAATCTTCGGGTTTATTTATTTTTTGTAAACCGAGAGGAATAATTTAACAAAAATTGTTTTTGAAATCTGACTATTTTAGGCCAATAGGGTTAAGGGTTTGGCAAATTGTTCAAAAATGAATTCACAATTGCAATTAAAGTTTGAACTTAAGTAATAATGATTTGGAAAAAATTTTAAATTTTTTTAAATTTTAAAATTTTGTATTTGCTTAATCCATTTTATTATTCTTATTTTCTTTCGCTTAAATTCCATACTTACAATATAATTAGGATTTCAGCGAATCACCCAAGAGGATTTTTTCTGATTATTCCCTTTTGTCCCAAGACGTCGACGTACCCTCCGTACATTACGCTCGTTCGGCATTATCGGTAACATCGATGTGGTATTTTTGGTTATCGTGGTCGTTTTTGCGGCTGTATAGGCGCAATCAGTCGAATTTAACTAATGCTCGGACTGTTGCTCCTGCTGGCGTCCTGGAGTTGTTGCTGGTTGCCGTTACCCAATAAATGAAAGTGACGGTTGCCCCGTTTGAGTACCAGGCTGTAGGGTACCACGGTGGTCTCCCTCTTGGCATGATAATAGAATCGAGCGTGTGCATATTCTGCAGCGCCCCAATATCTCCGATTGCGTGTACATTCATATGTATGTATATGTACGAGTAACGAGTATGTCGCAAGCCAGTGATTTTAGTTCGGGCTTGTAAAAAAAAATAGGGTGGTTTTTTTAGTGTACAAAATAGAATAATATAATAATACATTTAATAGCTAGGCTTAATGTATCTCATAGTAGACTTTACTCGACTAAAGCATTACTACTTACTTTAGCCGTGTCGAAAATTCACCATTATTCTATCATCCTCAAGCGATGTGCCTAATTCATTTTGCGGTATACTGAGATAATGTAAACAGGGTTTCCAACAGCCTGAGCATTATTTTAACAGGAGAAAAAAACTAAAAGTGGTTAAACTTGCTTATAGGCTTATGCTGGGCAATTATGGTGATGCTCCTCAAGGGTTTGTGTGCCAAAAATGCAGTATTATTTCTGCATTAGCAGGGGACTAGATGTCAACCTGAACCCGAAATCGGAACTTCATTTTTACCGATTGAAATTCAGAATCGGAATAAGAACCTGATTTTAAAAATTTAGAACATCATTATAGTTTATCCTAATACTTATGTGTATGTATGTATATGTGTCTGTGCTCAAGTTGTTATCCGAGAACTTATAATCCCAATTTGGACTCATTAGCTCTTATAGTCTAGAAGATCCATTTAAACATACAGACGGAAGCATACATTGCTTGATCGATAAGACTAGTGGCGCTGAATACGAATATACATATATACCTTATTAGGTCGGAGATGTCTCCTCCTGCCTTTTGCCTGTTACTTCTTTTGCACAACTTCATTATAACTTCATTTACCCATTTTTAATAAGAAGAAAGAAAGAACGTTTATTCCAGACACGTACAATATGACATTCCCAGGGAGACACCACTGCACCTGCTGACACCTTAATTTCAATATAAATTTTAAATACCGACCGAGCTGATAACTGACCGATCTGTAATCAGCTGGTATTTCACTTGTATCGGAGTGTTTCGCAGTCATTTTCGCCTGACTGGAACGTTCTCACTTTTTTCACAATCTTTTTTATTGTACCATTATGTATTGGTATCGTACCAGTAATGTATCTTAAAAATCAAGAACACTAGATACCGGAAAAATATTTATCTTTTTGTACCAGTCTGATACCAATTTTTTTTTCCTAAAATTTCTGTCCACCACATTGACATTTACCACGAAACTATAACAACAAATTAAAATACAATTTAAAAATTACCGACATTCTAGAATGTAAGTATAAAATCTTATTTTTAACACTTGTATTTAAAACAAGGAGTCGCATTAACTAGATGGGGAATAACAGGGTTGCTTTAATTGTTGCGTCTTACTACTGAGGAGACAATACATTGTCTGTATTGCCTGCTTAGTGGCGTTACGAACAAAGTGAAAACCTAACCTCTTTTAATCTTTTTAAAAAAAAGAAATACCATAAAAAGCGGTTAAGAATTATTTATTTGAATTGAGAATGCCCCAATGATCCCATACACTTTCGACAACTCGTCTGGCTGTGACAATTGTTCGTGGCTCCCTGCGCACAGTTGCCAACATATCCATTCTAAACTCATCGACAAACATATCTTGCGAAACAGTGCAGACCATTAAAAATAATATATAAATAACAAATAACATTTGTAGTTAGTAAAATTTTTTGCAATAAAAATTGATCAATTACTTACAACTGATACTGATGCCGTTACCCTATGTGAAAAGCGTTTCACATCTTTGAAAAATCCCATTCGTTCCGTAAGATGTTGCTCTGTGTGATTAGCCATTAGCATTACATGGAGAAGTTAAATCGACTTATAATTGTATTTCTCAGCTTAGTGCTGGAACGCAGTTTAATTTTTTTTTGTGCCTGCTTATATTACTCTTGATGCCAGATCAGAAAGAATCTGGTTATGTTGTATATATACTGCTATTGCCATACGTGCAAAATGCCTTACTGGGATTGCTTCTAAAAAATCTATCGAAAAAAATACGTGGATAACTGAAAAAAAACGACAGATCCGCCCGATAAAAGGCCAAAACTGCAACACTCTACATTATGAACTGAATTACTTCTTTAGAAACTGCAGAGCTTACCCACATCGATATTTTTTTTGGGAATGACATCGATATTTTTTGGGAATCTGTAAGATCGATGCTTCGTCCAGCACTAACCTAAATGGAATGACGCTAATTAACAAAAAAGATGAAATTTACAAATTGCTCGTGGAGAAAATATACAACAGATGCCAGCAATTACAATCGGAAAATGAGCGCAGCGTTATGAGGTGAGTAATCAGCCCGCAATTTGCTTCATAGCTGAAAGGTTAGACCATTAATTGCAGAGTAAATTGCATAAAGAAGATACTAAGCCGACGCACATATGATGTGGAGCTGTTAAAAAAACGGCTTGACAAGCATGGTGACAATTGGCGCTCAGTACCAATGGTGACGCCTCAGGCAAGGGGTAAGCCCGAACAGAAACGTCGTGGACCGAAACCTAAGAACATACCGAATGCAACAGACCTATCAGCTGAAATAGAGCATAAGACATTCCGTAAGTCCAGGAAAGAGCGTGTGAAAAAACAACAGCAACAGCAAACAGAGCTCGGCGCAACTACATCGACACATCAATAATCATTACTTACAAACTTAGGCGTGATTGATAATCGATGCAAAAATTATGGCTCTTTTGATTCCTGAAAATCAAAAAATTGACAAAATGGGTAGTTTTATACACATATTTTATTATTATAGAAATATAAAACAGCAAGATTACGAGAATTTTGTATAATGTTTATTCGGCCTGACGCAGACGGGCCAGGCGTTGTGTCAGCTCATCCTGCTCCTGCGACACTTGAGTGGAGGCACCAATGGTAGTTGATTGCACGCCGCTGGGCAGTTCCATATTCAGTTCGAGGCCAGCCTCGTCAGCCACCTGTTGCAAGAGGTTATCCACATCTCCTTGTGGCACAGATGTGGTCACCGTGTCAGACATCGTGCCCTCCATCACTGAGCTTTGTACATCCAAGTCTTCGAACTGCGATTCGAATTTCTCCATCAACGATGAGATTTTTTCCAGATTCATACCTTTCATGGCAGCATCCATGGCCTTAACTACACCGGCCATTGAGCCAGTCACTTTACGTGTTGTTAATGCCGATTGTACCCGACTAGAGACTGCATCCACGCGAGCACTCATACGCAAATAATTAACGGCCTGATTCTTTTGCCTGATGGCATTCTCAGCGTGTATGCGAGCAACATCCATGTTACCCTTTTGTATGGCCTTCTTGGCTTTGGCCTTCTCTTGTTTTTCCTCCTTTTCACATTTTTTGGAATTGCGCTCCAGCTCTTTTACGGCAAACTTTAAATTAAAAAGGTGCCCTATGGGGGTTGTGGGTGTGTTATTCTAATTGAGTGCGACTGACAAATGGCGTCATAGTTTTTACTTACTTTCCATTGAAGACGTAGACATGTCGTTGCCCAGTTTGAAGCTTGTATTTTTAATGCTAAATAATATTTGGTAGTCCTTTCGGTAGAATCTTGCACGCTTTTATTATTTCAATAATTTTTTCGACCTTGTATGAATCACTTTTGTGTATTTTTTTCAAACAGCTGTGTTCAGTGAGAACATATTCATATATCGACTCGATAATTATGGTACTTTTTCGTTACAAGTCCCACATACGTAATCGATATGCGAAAGTAAGCTATCGTATCAAAAATTTAATAAGAAGAAATACTAGTTGTGACAATAGGGCCAAATAACTACAGATAGTTGCGAGAAGTGTAGGCAGTTCAAAATATATATATAATATCTAATAATTTTAGACTATCGATATCAATTATTATAGTATTGGAAGCTTATCAATTTGTCCACAAAACAGTATTTTTGCGATACTTGTGCTTTTTGGTAATTAGTGAAAGTTGTTTCGATATGAGCCTCATAGTCAACTAAGGTCATTTTGAGGAATTTGATGTTGTCGCTTCTCTGATCTCATTGTCAATATGCACATGAGGACAAAGTCGGTCTTCCTAATAGATCCGTCCGTTTTAAAAATTGGTTAGCACAAAAACCCTATATTTCCTTTTATAGCTTCAATCTAAAATTTTATTATATTCGGACCAGTGTCTAGCAAAAAATGTAAAGTGCTATAAAGTTTAAACAAAGAAACAAACGCAAAATGTTTAAATGCCAGTTTGTTTCATGTTATATCACGTTTGAAAAAGAAACTTTAGTTTTTATTAAAATATTAATTAATTAATTAAAATTAGTCGAATACTGAAAACATATCCAAAATACTTGTCAAAGTTTATTTGGGACAGTCTTAAAAAAGTAACATATTTGCCGTATAAAAGCTTAAATAAGGATGTTAATACTTAGTATGATATCCTTTGGCCTTAATAACTTCCCTTAACCTATTATTCATGGAAGATACCAGCTTCCGGGTAGTTTCTGGACTGTTTTTGCTCCACTCATCCAGCAGAGCATTCTTGAGATCGGATCTGTGATTCCTGATGTTATTTTCCAGCAGAACCCACAAATTTTCAATAACATTTAAATCTGGAGACTGGGCCAGTGGAATTATCATGTGGGGGCAGTTCCAGATAAGCCAGGACTGTACTAATCCGGACTTATGCTTGGTTGTTGTCCTGATCGTTGGCATGGTAGAACCGGAAAGTACATCGGATTCCTAGCTTCTCGGCACTGTGGAGTAAATTTTCCTTTAATATATTGGGTACACATTCTTGTCCATTGTTGTTTCAGTGGACACCAAATTTCGGACACCGGCTGCCGAGATACATGCCCATACCAGGACACTTCCTCCGCCGTGCTTGACTGCTGCCTTTAGGTTTTTGGGACTCAACTCAGTATTGGACTGTCGCCACACATAATTCCGTCCGTCCCAGCCAAAAATGTTGAATTTGGACTCATATGCAAATATGACTGTGTTCCAGAACTCCAAATCCTTGTCCAAGTGGAATTTGGCGAACGTTATCCTAGTCCCTTTATTTTTCGCGCCTTTAAAGGGCTTCTTCCGTGGTACTCGGGCATGAAAGTCATGGTTGCGCAGAACCTGGCGCACAGTTTCCACACTGCACTTTTTCCCCATTTCATCCTCCACCTGTTGAGTCAGTTTTGGAGCCGATAGCTTGGGATTTTCCCTTATTTTCCTGATGATCCTCCGCTCATCCTGTTCGATGAAAATCTTGTTTGGTGCCATTCTGCCCTTGTCCTCTATCCGATTTTGGTCGACGAAGCGCCGAATAATGTAATATACAGTTGACTTGCATAGATTTACCATTTCAGCTATTTGGCGATGTGAATATCCGATCTTGAAGTGTTCCAGGATGAGATTCCGCTGTTCAATGGTAGTCCGTTTGCCCATAGTCCTTGTTGGCTGGTTGCACCCAGGATGCAGGATATAACTAATCTGACTACGAAGGATTGGTCGATTTATACCGAAAATAATCAACATGACGTAAAAAATCCGGGTTATGTGGCACGCAGGTGTCCATAATGCAACTGCCCCAAATAAGATTTGACCAAAAATTAAGGTTCTTTTTTACATAACCCGACCTAGCAGGTGGGGAAACTCCAGTTTATTGGGATCATATATTCATTTTGGTGGTCAATTTATGTACCTGCCATCGGTCTTTGGAATTTTTGAAAAATAATGCATAATTAGTTAGCAGGCAATTACAATTTTTGCTAGACACTGGTCCAAATAAACTGTAAGCCACTGTACACGTTGAAATTATGCAATATACACCAAAACCACTTTAATATTATAAACAAATTAAGAAAATAATATTTCTCGGCATTGCAAAGGCCTAATTCTTCACATTTTGAATATATTGAAATTCAAGGGAAGTTTATAAAAAGGAAAGGGGTGAACAGCGCTTTGCTGCCAGGACTCAACAAGGAATGAACAATTTTTTGAGATTCCAACATTTCCCCTTTGGAAAGAACGACCTTTGTGGTCGTTGCCCTGGTGGGTCAGGGAAGTTGAGCGTCTTTTCAGCCAAGTATCTTTGGTGCAAACATTAACACAATTTTGTGTACCAGTTAAAGTTTACTTGTTGATGTTTAAAAAACTGTGTATCTTTTCTGCCTTGGAAAAATTAAGTTTGTTGTCAATATTTCTGTTTTGTTTCAAGTTAATCTATCTTTTTCCCGTTTTTGTTGCTGACATTACTTGACAGTGCTGAGCAACGGACAAATAATTACAATCTTTTCAGACAATGCATTCCGACTATTTGGTTATTTTATGATTCAAATAATGAATAGAGTTGCACCCCCTGCAATTCCAACGTTTCTTTTAATCTGTTTACATTTCTGCATCGTCAAACTTTTAGTAGCAAACAAATTTATTTAGGAACATCCCCTAGTGATCCAGGAATGATGCTGAAATTTCGGCATACCAAAACCTTACAGACTCATACAAAAAATATTGTTGACGTTACTCTGTATGAACCTAGCATAAGACGTATCTCGGGTAATCTCCTAGTCAAAGGCGATATATCCTATGGCGCTCTTTTTTGTTTTCATGTGTAATGCTTGGGAGTAATTGAAGGTTATTCAGAGTATGGAATTTCCCACAAGTGACGAAAAATACTGGGATATACAGGTAGGTATTTTAACTATAATAAGCATATATCCTAAAGGAAAGAATTTAGGTAAAGATTCGCAGCTGTTGCAAGGTCTGGCAGGTAAAGTGAAAAATATGGTCCTGAGCAGGTACTACTCATTATTTCATATCAGCTTTGTCGGGCGTATGTATTTTGCATTACATTTCTATACAATCTCAATATCACATCACATCGTCATGTCAGTCAATATTTAATTTTCAGAATGTCAAGTCGCAACCATTCGCGCTTCATATTTGAGACGGTGGAAAATATGCGGATCTTTCGCCATCAGCGTTTAGGGGTAGAATGTCGAACCTGTCTCAGTCGCGTACGGGCAGACGAGCCCTATAGGCATCATTGGCTGGATGACAAAGATGATCAGCACATTAAATTAGGACGGGCAGAAAAGCTCCTGCTCAAGCGCATCGAACGAGAGCACATTGAAACCTTTTTTCTGTGCGATGAGAGTGCAGTGGGGCGCACTAATGAATTTTTGCTGGAAGCTGGCATGGAGGCCGTGCCACAGCTACTGCGCTTTCTAAGCTACGAGGCCACTCGGCTGGAGATAACCATTGGGTTCTATGTAGAAGCGACCAAGCAGCTTATGTACTACGAAAGCATACCTGTTGTAATAAACCATTATTTGGATATAAAAGATACGGTGGACATGGTGTTTTCGGTATTACTTGAGAAGATTAGCAACTATGTGCTGATGAAGCAACGAGTTCCACTGGAGGCATGCACCATAAAGCGCATAAAACTTATTGTAAAGCGGCAATGGAACGAAAAACTCGAGCTGCCATTGCAATACCGTGTAAAAAACGACACAAAGTTCTTAAAGGCCAACAACGCATCACCTGTGGACCTCGCGTTGCTCACCGACAGCTACATTAGCAATGAACTCTTCACCGACTCATTGAAAGTGAATTTATATTGCTTGCGTGTGTGCGCAAGCACAAAGGAGCTCTATGCGGTTCCATATCTGCTCAGAAGCGAGGATGTGGCAAACACTCCAACATTTCTTATACTATCAGATGTCGAAGGTAAATTTCGCTGCATGCATGAAATTCGAAATTTGCGCCGGTTTCTGAGAGCAGATTCACAGGACCATTTATTTGAGTGTCGAAAGTGCAAGACACATTTTGCTGATCGCTTACAGTATGCATTGCATAAGCAAATCAATTGTGGGAGTGGCTTTATGGTTTGGCACATTGACCGGGATTCAACGGAGTTTTATGAAAATTGTATGTTGCTGCCCAGACATTTCTTCAAATTCGCATGGTTTGGTATCGGGAATGAATAACAGGAATTTATTATACTATTTTTAAATTTGAATAAATGTATATCAAATACATATTGAAACATTTAATTGCAATATTTAAACAAGTTACATGCACAAGGGCACCATCAATTCGATAATTTCGATATATGAAAAAAATGCAATTCGGCAGCCTTTTACAAAATTCGGACTCAACTTTACGAATATACAATTGTTAAGCAAAAAAAAGAGAATTAAATTTTACCTTTGAGAAGGAATTGGATGTTGTGGCGTGCTTATGCTTATTACTGTTTTGCAAGCTCTGATTGTCGATTTGGACAGGACGAAATCGAAAGCAATAAAGACGAGGAAATTAAAAAGAGGGTCAATGAGATGTGCAGAAAAACTATGCAGGAGATGATTAATGTGTAAACAGAGCAACGGAGAATAAATTATAATTGGCCTAAAGTCATGGTATACAAATTCGACCTTCTTAAATCAAATAAGTTATAATCCTACATTTTCTTTTTTGTTTTTCAATAATTGGTTTTCAATTTTGACATATCTACCAATAGTACTCTTGGCGTTATCTTATTCAGCAAATTCGGCAGCTCGAAAAACTTCTTGGCTAGACGAAATTCTCTCTTGTTGCTTTCGACATCCATTTTTTTGTGTCATTTAGTGCAGTTTCTTGTTGCCTTCTTAAATACTGTTTATTTAAAATAAAATAAATAATTAAATATAATAAAATTGAAAACAATATTTTCTATTTACATTCGTGATTGTCCGAGATTTAAAATTTGTAATTTGAATTCTCCCCCTGAGGTTGTTTACATTTTCGCAGTGAATGCCAATTATCTGTGGTGGGCCGAAAATATCGTTAAAACTGAGTGCAACTATATGAATTATTAACAACCCCTAGTGATGCGAAATGTTTGTGTAGCTTTTTGTGCGGTCTAAACTTACAGATCATTTATTATCGAAAATGATTAGCTTCGATCTGTGCGAATCCAGAATTAAAGTGAATGACAGACGAACATTCAAAGATGTCGGCGTCATGGGAGAATGGTCAAAACACAAATTATAAATCTCCGGCAACACTTTACTCCAAAGTGATTAAAAAAAAATAGAGTTGTCCTCATTTTAAAATGAATCCATTGGATAAAATACACGCATTAGATGAAATCGAGAAAGACATTATACTATGCATGCAAAGTGCGGGTAAGTTACAGTCAAATGTGCATTTATACGGAAATCTAATTTGGTTGTCTCAAAAAGGGCAAGCGTTGCAAGAGCTCGGCAAGGAAAAGTCTTCACAAAAGAGTGCCGAGACGCAGTCACAACAATTTTTAAAAAGCCTCTCTAGTGTTGAGTCCAAGCTCTCCGAACAAATCAACTACCTAACACAAGTATCCACCGGTCAGCCGCATGAGGGTTCCGGCTACGCGTCCGCCAAAGTCTTACAAATGGCCTGGCATCGCATACAACACGCACGCTCCCGTGTACGAGAACTGGAAGAGACGAAGGCCAAACACTCACATGCCGCCAGACAACAACAGAAGCGGCAGCAAGAACATGCAGCCGCACAGCAACAACAGCAGGCTGCCGCTGCAGCCGCGGCTCAGCAACATGCTTCTGGTGGTGGCGTTGCCGGTACAGGAGTTGCTGATGGCGGTACAGCGGGTATCAGTAATAGTGCTGGCGGTGCAGTTAGCGCAGATGCTGGTGGTGGCCTGTCAGCAAATTAATTCAAAACTATTTCAATTAAATTTATATTTATTTTGTATATGCATTACACGTTTACTTAAGTGTTCACATCTTTGCTAATATTAATGGTTTCAGTCGTGAGAGAAATTGCGCTACTGCCAATGTCAAAGAAGTTTTGTTCGCATACGTATCGCACACACTGCAAGAGGACATTCCGTTCGTGACGTATATCAGACGCCAGCAGCTTTGACAACATCGTATTTTGCTTGCTCGTCTCACGCGCTCGCTTGTAATTTAGGCCATAATGGGGTTTCTTGCGTACAGAACTACGCATAGTCGTTGGTCTTGAGCTCCGTTCAATTTTATCAGTTGGTGATTTTAGTTTTTGCGGTGCACTGGGAACTGAAAATGCTTCAACTTTTCTTTCAATGGGTAATTCTTCAGGTTCTTCATCTGATGAGCTGGACACATTCTTTGAGTCTGTATCTACCAATGTCTTGGCAGAACATTCTTGCGTAAGCTCCGCCAAAATTGTTTTGATTTGTTGTTGCTCTTTCGTTGTGTCTATACTAATGCATGAATTTACTACAGTTATAGGCGAAGCAACTACTTCTACAGTATTGTCTGTGTCTATCGGTTCATCATCATCGTCGCTGTCCGTTCCATACATGCCCAACATGTTACTCAATGCATTTTGCTTGGATTTGACTTTGGCCTCAAAATGCTCGTAGTCTGTCATTCGACTGGTGCCTCGGAAAATGCGCACTAAGGTTGCATTAAGATGGACGGCATCCTCTAGTACCGAAGTATGTATTTTTTCCTGTCCCATTCGTACCTTTTGATGTTCTATTTGCCCAACTGTCATTTTTACAGTACGCCTTTGCCTTTTAGTTTGCGATTTGCGCTCATTCGTATTTGTTAGTGAACTGTTGCGTCGTCGGTTGCCCGACTTAGCAAAACGCGGTTTAGAAGATTCCAAGCGTTCACCTCGTTTCAAGCGCTGCTCCTTTGCGAGTTTGGCTTTTTCAACATTGGTCGCAGTTGGAAACCTGCAACGTCATAAATAGTATTTAGTTGTGTGTTCACTTAATCTAAATCTCAATAATAACCGTTTGCATCGTTCTGCACGCCAAGCAGAAATGTCCTCAGGAGTCCAGACTTTCCTTACGGTTTTGTACAAGCCTGTTATGTGATTTGCCTCAATATGTCGCTCTATGACACTGGCCAAGGCCACAAAACCACAATCCTCAGCGGGACAGGACTCATGCTGTCCCAAATGTCGCCTCATGTCATGGTCTGTGGCCAATTCCATTCTACAGTTGGTACAATATTCGGGTGTCGGCGATGGTGTATATAATTTTGTTGGAGCCTTGTTGGTATCCTGTGATCAAAGCTGAAGTAATGCATTTTTACGTAAATGTGAAATTTGTCGTACTTGTTGATCATGTTTAAGATATTTTGCGGGCACAGTGCTGCCGCGTGCTCCATACATGGGGGGTGGCTGTTTGGTGCGTGATAGCAGCGTCATACCACATGGAGTTAAGTAATGCAGGTTAATCCTTTCGGGTTCTTTTTTTTTTTATTGAAATTTGGCGAAGGCAGAAGAAATTTCGGACCCATTTTGTCTTCAATATTTACGGCATGTGCCGTAGATAGTGATGATTATAAAAATCTAAGTATCGATTTTTTCGATATTTGTAAATTCGTACTCGATGTTTTCTTTCAATATATATCACCACAATACAAGAAACGTAAAAACGACTATGAACTATTTTCAGGCACCAGCCTCAGGAATACACGAGTGCTATTGAAATAGAATGAAAAATAAATAGGGGTGGTCTAAGAGAGATTTTCTGAGTGTGAAGGATGGGAGACGCTTTGTTTTGTTTTGCCTGTCTGACAGCACTCGGCGGGAGTTCAAATCATTGAAGAATTTATAAAATATATAATAATGAAATACATTCTACAATCTTTATTTGCAACTACACATATAAAATATCCGCTATGCTGCCTGTGATGAGAGTGATGACAAGAACCCAACACATTGGCAAACGCAGGTCATATTTGTCTTGCTTTCACTGCGACAATGTTCTCTAGTAGAGACCTCATGGGTGCGACCAGGTAAAGACTTTTTCTACTAGGTCCAAAAGATATCTTAATGTGTGCGATAATAAGAACAATGTTAGTGGACCGTGCAGAACCTTGGATGAGTGTAAAGAAATTGGAAATTCCATTATGAGTCTACGTATGCGTTAACGTGTGAGTGGCAGAATGTACTCATGAATAAAATCACAGAGGGGATCGGACTATTGCGCAGACCTAAGCGCACTCAATTTTCATTCCACTGCCTCGTGATAGGATCTCCAACTTATTGGTTGTTTTCGTATTTCGCGCATTCTTGAATTATAAAATTATTATTATTATTGAAATGTATTTTAAAACAGTGCTTGAAATATCAACTGTTTGTGACATTGACATTGCCATTCTTTTTATAACATCGATAAGAAGTTCGATAAGTCGTCGCAAACACACGATACAGAGCGAATTTCTAAAATTCACTACATACTCTGCGAATTTTGAAAGTTCAGAATGTGTACAGGCAAAAACTTTACATTCTGTACACGTTCCACAATGATAGAAATGTTGATAGTGGAATCGGGCTACAAGTGTGGACAACTTTTGCATGGATCATGTACTATTGTGATTATCGCAATTGGCAAAATTTTCTCAAATGTATTAAAGTAAATATGGAGAGTTATCTGTTTGACATTTTGCAGAACTGCCGTGAGCGATTTGGCATTTTAATATTCCTAAGAGCAAGATACACAATTTTTGAGAAAATTGACTTTATTTTGTGTTTTATCTATTATGTAGTATTGAACGATGAGTTTAAGGAGTACATTAATATGGAACTATATGGCTTAAACAGTCAAACGCATGATACTCTTTATAAAAGCTATCACTCCATTTTGAGTTGCTTTGCCCAAACATAATTACTTTTTCAAAAGCTCTGTGTCCCTCATTTTTAAAAATTACAAATGTTTTATTGGTAACTATAACATATATGTAATATATAACATCACCTGTCTCATAATGCTTAGAACAAAATGTAGACTTTGATTTTTGATTTAATATTAATATTTATCATATTTAACAGCAGCAACTCTTTTTTTGGGAACATACAGCTATTTTCGTTATTGAATCTCTGGTAACACTGGCGCGAGTGCACTGCAGTGTTACAAGTGAGCACGCATAGCAAAGTAAAGAAAGGAAGTGAAATTAATAATACATATTTGCTTAGCACGCATTAAGTCTTACCGTAGTAGAAAAACAAAGTAAATACTCATATTATCAGCAATGCAAAGCGTGCTAAATACAGTAAAGGGCACAGCGCTTAATGTGGCAGAGTATTTGACACCAATTCTAAAGGCAAGTATTAACTTATGTTTGATTGGTTGAGTCCCAGTCTTCCCACTGCGTGCGCAGTGTTCAACTGTCCATTATTGAGAAATTAATCTTAAAATTGTTATTAATTAGGAATCGAAATTTCGCGAAACTGGAGTCTTAACACCAGAGGAATTTGTGGCAGCTGGTGATCACTTGGTGCATCACTGTCCCACTTGGCAGTGGGCAGCGGGTGACGAGAGTAAAACAAAGCCATACTTGCCAAAAGGTAAATACAAATTATATGTTCCACATAAAATTATTCAGATCTTCTTAAAATGTAGATAAACAATTTCTGATAACGCGCAATGTGCCATGCTATCGACGCTGCAAACAAATGGAGTATGTGGGGGAGGAGACACTGGTAGAGGAGGAGTCCGGCGATGGTGGATGGGTGGAGACACATCAATTAAATGATGACGGCACCAATCAACTCGATGACAAAATATGCGAATTAACACTAGACGAGAGCAAGGTATCAAATTAAATAGTACTTACTAACTAAAATTAGAAAACTTATGGTTTTTATTCAGGACGAAATGCACACTCCAAATTCCGACAAGATGTTGCCTACAGCGGCAGCTAATGACGAGAATGATGACGATGATGAGGCCATTGACATGGATGCATTTGAAGAAAGCGGCATGCTAGATCTTGTTGATCCCGCAGTCGCCACAACAACACGAAAGCAAGAGGCAGAAACACGTCCATGCAACACAACAGCATCAGTTGTAAGCGAGACTGCTAGTAGCGGTGAATCCGTATTACGCACGCGCACCTACGATCTGCACATCACGTACGATAAGTACTACCAGACGCCTCGGCTATGGGTGGTCGGCTACGATGAGCAGCGGAAGCCACTTAATGTGGAGCAAATGTACGAGGATGTATCGCAGGATCATGCCAAAAAGACTGTTACCATGGAATCGCATCCCCATTTGCCAGGTCCCAGTATGGCATCGGTGCACCCCTGTCGTCATGCTGATATTATGAAAAAGATCATCCAAACTGTTGAGGAGGGCGGCGGCCAACTCGGTGTACATTTATATTTGATCATATTTTTAAAATTTGTGCAAACAGTTATTCCAACTATTGAATATGATTTTACGCAAAACTTCAACATGTCCTAGAAGCTTGGTTATAAGCTACCTTGACGCAATACAACAGCAATATAATAAAACAAATTACTCATTATATCAGGTTTGATATTTTCTTTGTATATCGGAAGTGAGCCTATGCATATAGTGTCTTACCCGAATCTGAGCTGCGAAACTGCTGTCATATAACCACATGAAGAGGCGAGTGAGCCGTTGGCGCAATAGATTTGTTTGGGATTTTTAAACTGTTGTGCGAAGTCATTTAGTGTGCGTGTATGTGAGTCCGAATTGGCTAAATGGTAAAAGGTTTTGTGCCCGTTGTTTTCTGTGTTACAACTTGGATAGCCCATTTTATTTTTGGAAAGTCCTTGTGGAGTACTATCTTAAATTTAAAATACAAGTCACAGGCACTGGAAATGAGCAGGACTCGTGAACCGCGAAGTCAGAAATATTTGTGTTCCATGGTTATCGGCAGTGGTATGAATAATAAAACGAAATTGTAAGTAGCAGCATCTCTTTGTTTGCGTCATATTGTTTTTATTTTCAGTGGTCCAGAAGCAGCTGCTTCGAATACACACGCAAAGGGTATTCTAATTTTCTCATTAAGTGTGTAACGCTTTGAGGAGACGTTCGCGACCCCATTAAGCATAAATATATTGTTGAACAACATTACTAGTCCCACAGGTTTAAAGCTATCTTAATAAAACTTTAAACATAGTTTTGCTAAAATCGATAATGTTTAGGGTCGGCCACGTCGGATAATTATTTCATATAATTACCAAAAGCAGTATTGTTTGAAAAATAAGTTATTGTGTGAAAGAATTGTTTGTTACAAAGATATTCAAGGCACTCTCTAATTAGTTTTCACCTGTATTTTTATTTTACTCCTAACATTTTGGCAATAAATGATCAATATCATAAAAATATTATGTACATTTTTATTACAATTTCTAAATGTGCAGGTGTACCCCGGTAAAAGGATTCTTACGTGCTATGGACTTGGGTAATTCTACTCGACTGCATCTAGAAAAACCACTAATATATATATACTGAAAAAAAATATATATATATGTATATTATGTAATAATATTCATTAGCAAAATATTTTTTTATATAAGTAAAATCATTGTAAATAAGTGTATGTACCAAGAATGTTAAGTCTCCACTGCAGCTTCTTTTACCTTTTTCAAAATCGAAAGAGTAAAATTGTTATTTTGCTCTAATTAAACTTGACATTATTTTTCAAAAGCTGCAAAAAAATACCAAATAATGAATAGTTTACAATTTTGAGACTAATATTACCTGCTAGTGTGATTATAAAAGGAATGTCAAAAACGTTGTTTCTACAGAACAGCAAGGTTTTTTTTATATAATTACTTTTTATTATATTTTTTTTGTTTGTTGGTTGGTTGGTTGCTCGTTTCGAAACATCTCTGAGATGCTATTAATGTGTTAATGTAATAATAATAAACATAACAATAATGCATGTAGTTTTGTGTAGCTAGTGATGTTTTGTTTTTATTCCTCTGGTTGGTTGCTTCAACAATTTAAAAACTTAAAACGGCTGTGTGGGGGTATGTGGTGTGTACTTCAATATGCATAATACGCTTTTATCCAAATATAACTTCAATTTATATTTGTTATACTTTGTTTTACATTTTTTATTTGTTTTATTTATATAGATATATGTATTATATATATAAATAAAACAAGTAATGTATATTATATATTTATTTTATTATATTATGTTTTCTTAATAATTAAAATCACTTTTCATTTGCAATAACAGGTTCACATCGTAATCAACTTTACAATAAACATACTTAACGTCATTGCCTATATAATAAGACCCATTACACATTTTTACTTCATGCAGAACCGCACAGTATGTCCCATATATATATATATATATATATATATATATATATATATATATATATATATCTTTCTTTAACTTGTTTTAAAAAACACGCTACCACTTACGTTAAACGTAGTACATATGTACATATACATAAATATGTATAACGCTCAAACCTTATCCTAGCCCAAATTATGCTCATTTAATTTCACTTACTTCCGATTTTAATGTTTCCTTTAGATATTATACATTTTACAATACATACAGAACTAACATATACATACATGAATACCTGGGGAGGAACCTACAAGGATTTTTATCTTTCGGTATTTGTTTGACTCGCTTCTTATGCCCACAATTCTTGCGTCTAACAATAATATTCAAAACATGCATAAATTTAGCTTATTTATTATATTTTAAAATTATTATTTTTTTAAACATTTTTTACATGCTGCCTTTAATTTTTTAATTTTACTGCACTTAATTTATGTATGTGGGTTTAATTTTATAAGGTACATTTAGTTTAAGCGCAATGCCAAGAAAACTGAGGCCTTCATAAAAAAATTAACTTCGCAAAAAAAACAAGTTAAAATAAATTTTTAAAAATGTTAGCTAAAATATATAGAATAATATTCGATCCAAACAGTTTAACTTGATTTTTTTTAAACTTGTTTGTTCTTTCAAGCTACTATCCCCCTTTTTTGCTCATATTTCTAGCTGAACATCCAGTTGTTATTTCTGCTGAAAAGAATTTAGATTTTTATTGTTGCCCATTTTTTGGTTGGTGATCATGTTGGTTGGAAAAAATATTTTTTAAGCTACTTTGCATTTGGCATAAATTTTTAAACATGTAATTACTTTAAAGATTGAATAACGGTTTCATATATATGTTCAAGGATATTCAAGCGCTTGTACTCTTTTTTTAACATGCATTTGCTTCTCAGAAATAAAATACAATATGTTATGGGTTTACGGTTAGTTTCTTCTTTTTTTTTTTAGAAATAAGCAGCTTTACACGTTAAACATTAAAACAATAAAATTACAAACATTCAAACTTTGTAATATACCTATGCTATAATTATTTATAATATCTCATTGTTTTTTAAAGAGAGTTGCTTGCTCTGGTTTTCGATTTTGTTGTTGTTTTCCTTTGATGAAGGTAGTTGTTTGCATTGTTTTTTAAACATTAGACTTAAAGACAAAAAATGTACAATAATTCATTTAAATATAGGTATATGTGTATTTGTAGTTATACTTTAATGAACACCTAAAACGTTTTTATTTATCATATTCTTTACTTTAGTTTTTCTTTTTAGAGTAGACGCAAATACTATGTAAGACAATTGGCGCGAATAATAGCAGGTAAAACATATAACAAAAGTTGTATCTGTAAGAGATATTTTAACATATCTTACATGCATATAAAGAAAGAGGGAGGGTAGGGAGCAATGTTAAAATTACTCAAATTTTCTTTACATATTATTATATATACAAATATATATATATCTTTAATTAATTCAATTTGTTATGCTCTGTGCTATGTTCTAAATAAAGGTAGTTTTGCGTAATTTAGTTTAGTTTTGTTTTTGAACTGCTTTATCAGAGGACACGGCAAAGAATTAAAACAACTTAAATTAAGACAAATTAATTATTTAAACATACAAATAAAGCTAGTCATAAACATAATAATAATAATAAACATTGAATCAACAAATGTGTGTATGTGGTAGTTGGTTGTTGGTGGTAGTGATGATCTTTCTTCCTTATACATACAAATATTCATATTTCCATCATATATGTATAATTCATGTTCTTCGCATGGCAAACAAGACTTCATTCTTTTCTTTATAATTTGTTTCGATTGTTTGCCGTTTTCTCTTCATTTTTTTTCAATTTTTATTTTTTCCTGGAATTGATTAAGCTTGCTGCCTGCTTACACTTTCCGCTTTGCATGCAGCATCTCCATGAGCAGCGTCTGTGTGGGCGCACTGCCAGCACAATGCTTTGAGTAGAGGTGTTCCTCGCCCCGTGCGGCCATTGCGTGAATTTCCGGAAGAATGTTCAGTAGCCTCCTGAATTTGTCCTGCAATAGAAATGTAAATTTTTGTTTACATGACTATGGCAAAGGCAGTGAGAGTTAATTCAGACCAAACGACATTTGGGTACATGCACAATGTTTTGAAAAAAAAAAACGTTGATAAATGTCCACTCTTCTTATTAAAATCGCGTTACATATATGTAACAGAAAGCAGTAAAATCTCCAATCTTATGGTATAAATCCATTTCAATGTAATTGTTATGCTTAGGATATTTAATCGATCGGACTATAAGCACAAAAAGTGATCAACAGTCAATAAATTTAGTCAGAGAAGAAGATGCACAACCATTGCCTAAAGCTCTCCGTTTGAGTATTTTTGTATGTATGTATTAATACAAACATACTTATGTGCTATTATGAATGCTCTTTAAGGCTGGTTACAAGTAGAGAGTGCGTGATGTAAATGTTTGAAAAGCCATGAGTATTTGAGACGGAAAAATAGAAGTAAGTAAGTACATAAGAAGAAGTACATAAAAAGAAATTCGCGAAAATTGTGCACCCAAAAAATGTAAATATTTGATTTGTTGTAATACGAAAAATATACAAATGGACATCGATTTATATCTATAAATATATATATCAATTAAGAAAATACTATAGACCTGTGGAGGCCACATATTTTCCGTAGAAGCTTTGGATTGTGCGGAGCATAATCAACTATGCAAGCACGAAGGTAAAAATTAATCTACTAGGAGCGAAAATAATCAAAGACGGAGAATTCCGATCCCAGTTAAGGTCACATAAGGCAAAGAGAAGGAGTAGCGTCTGAACAGAATCAACTCGATCTTGGTAGTTATTATATTGAGGAAACCATAAATTAGGGCAGTATTCAAGAATAGAGCTGAAGGAGAAAAAAATTGGAAAGGGCCATTAATTTTTTCAACCAAAGCTTAATGAGGCCGAGTACACCCTTGGTATTTTTAATAATTTATTTGGTATCAAAAAGAACTCCAAGAATATGCGTTCAAATTGATATAGTCAATTATTGGTGGTAAAAATAGACTAACAATAAACTTTAGAAAGAATCAAGATGCGACTGGTTGACAAAGCAATAAAACTGCATATAGTTGAAATCATCCGGTTGATGAGTATAAAAACCAGAGGATCGGCGTCTGACAATAATATACAATATGTATAACAAAATGAGAATGTGATACTGTGACGGAAGGTCAATAGCTAGCGTGAATCATTTTCGAGGTAGTTGACCAAAGCAGCACTTCTTGAGTCTGGCCTCTTAAATAGGAGGATCTCAACAAGGACGGAAATCTTAACAATCAGAAGCTCATGATTAACTGGGTTTAACACTGATATCAGTATATATACAAAAAATTTGTATGGGAAATGTAAAATTCACCAGAGAGTTAAATTTCAGCAAATTTCTCAAGGTGGAACTATTCTAAATGAAGACAAGTTCAACAAGGATGCCAAGTAATTGAAAAAAGAATTTTTATAAAATGAAACAGCAGTTAACTTTCCAATATATCTATAATTTGAAAGGTAAGACTTACGAAATCCTATGGTCCAAGATAAATTTAAAAGTAGAAGGAAGATAGATCTGCAACGGGCTAAATTATTCTCATAGAATGAAGAGTTAGAACAGTAAAGATGAAATAGGCTACAGAATATTTTGTCTCAGAGATCGGCATATTCAAGCAAGTGGATAGACAGACTAACGGTATATTAATATTTGTTTCTTATGAATCGTATGATTCTTCCAACTACCTGTTACATAACTATAATTTCCATTTTAATTAAATTACATATATTTTATATTGTTTTTAATAGGTAAATTAGGAAATTAGCAGAAAAGAATTCGTGTGCGGTGTCAACAACAAAAATAATAGGTTTTGATTTTTTAAGAAGGGTATAGAAGCTTCGGCATGCCGTGCTTTCTTGATTAAACTTAAACTACATAATTGTTGAAATTTTGCGTTCATATTACACGAATACACTCACATTAACTGAGGGATAACATGTCAGCGTGTAATCCAGCAGCGCGGCCTGAACATTCTCATGTCCCTCCAATACGGTCTTCTTGTTCACAATGCCTCGCACATCTGAAATAAGAAGCAATTTATGACAAACCATAAGCGGCAGTCTGTTGTACAAAATACTCACCTGGATTTAGCAGTATTAGGAATTTCATGCAAACATAGTCGCCCATGTCGAACTTCAGTTCCTGCAGCTTATTCTGCAGTTCGTTGAAATAGTCACCAAGCTGTGGCACACCCAGTAGACCAAGACTCATCAAATTGAAGACCTGACCGTTATTCAGCTGAGTCTCATCGGGCAGACCGTTGTGAATGCGATGATGCAAATGATCCAGCACGAGCATATCGGACCAAGAATGCTGAAGCAGCTTCATCTGATCGTCAACCTGCAAATAGTGGATCCAAGTGAGATTGAAATATTAAATAAATTTACTTTATTCTATAAATAATGTAGGCTACTTATAATATATATATAACCCTGAAATTGCGATTCATACATTTGAATGTCATTGCATGCAAACAGCATGATAGTTTTGAGCGTATGTGCAAACGATAACTCCGTGCTTATGCACATAAATATTGAAATTTAATCTTATATGGGCACAAAGGCCGTGGTACATTTGATGCCTCTCAAATGTGTTAAATAATAATCTGGCCATATCGATTCTTTCTAATAGATTTATATATTGTACACACTTACATACTAGTAAGTAAGCGCTATTATAGACAAAAAGAATTTGTGATCGAATCACAATAAAATTTACTTATCATAAGGATGGAAATTCATTAAATCCATTTCCTATACACATTTTACAGAAACCCGCTTGATGGGGCTGGCTTTTGATTTCAGCACGCGTTGCGTTTTTCTCTGTCTGGGCTGTGTTTCAAGTCGTTCTTTCTCTTTACTTTTGTGTGAGAGCGGCATCGCTCAGTTGCGTCACTGACGAGCAACATCGACGCCGACGTCGCGTCGCAGTCACTGTCATCGCTGCTTGGTCTGACTGGTTCAGCTTTGGTTGCTAAGTAGGTCAGACGCCAAATGAAATCGAAATTCAATGCAGATTTAAGTACCCGTCATCGCAGTCACAGTCGCGGTCGCAGCGCTGCTGCTCCGTAGCTGTGTGCGTTGTTGGTTTACGTTTTACATAACTTGCTGCAGACTTGGCCCCTAGCTTAAAAACTGGTTGTGGTCGCTTGTGACTGGCGTTTGCCCGGTTTGCGGTTGTGTGGTTGTGGTTGTGGTTGTAGTTGTCAGTAGATATGTAAGTATGTATGTACATGTGTATTTATGTGTCTGCATGTATGTTGAACTGCATGTGTATGATTTATGTTTGGCATACCTTTAAATCCTTAAAGAAGACGGTGTTTCTTGCCCAATCCACTTGTGAGAATAGATTCTGATCAAGCACTTTGCACATTAACTCAAAGAGATCCACTTCAACTTGATTGTACGTCTGCTTCTGCAGTAGCGCAAAAAGTTGCGTTTGCCATTCCCGATCATCGATCGATTGCACAAACTCGCGTATCATTGGTGAGACCCTAATAATAATAATAAAAACAAAGCACCCTTTTAGTAAAAAACAATCCACCAGGAGCTCTCGTAATTTCCAACTGCTCACCTCAGTGGCTCAATAAGCGCGTCGGCTGTGCTCGATGGATGTGTGCCAGAATCGAAGCTTTAGTGTGAGGTAAAAAGACAAATATAATGGTAAATGAGTCTAAATTTGCGTTAAGAAAGTTTACTGTGTCAATAATGACGATTCTCAAATAACTAACAAAAAATATCACTCTAATTTTAGACAATTATTAGGCAATAAATATTATGTTAAGTACTAAACAGTTTTAAGTTTACTTTTGGAGAATAAATGGCTAATAATCATGAATTCATTTTAGAGCCACTTCCGAAATTTTGATCTTTAGTCTGTTCTCAAATCAAAAATGTTGTTGCACTTACAAAAAAAAAAAAAATACAACTGGACTTGTTCGGTTGTTATATATGTACACGTGATATATACATATATAATAATTATTTGCGTGGATTCGGTTATTATGAATAATAGTTAGATGTAAATACCACAATTTCGCTTCGGCTGAGTTCTGTAGAGATCCAGTGCCGATTTCGTGGCAGCTGCTGTTGCTGTTGCTATTGCTGCTGTTTCCATTGCGTTGCAGGCCATCGGTGACGTTGTTGTTGCCACCAGTATTGGTGCCTCCTCCACCACCCCCTCCTCCTCCGCTTCCGCTGCCTGTGCCGTTGCTGCCGTTGTTGTTGTTGTTGGTGTTGCTGTTGCTATTACCAAGTGAGGAGCCACCATTGCCGTTGCCGGCATTGATCGGCGTGGCTATCACACCGCCCCCGCTCGCATTCACCTGACCCAAGGCAATAGCAATGGGGCTGGGTGATGAATCTGGCGATTGTGTGAGTGAGGATACCTACATAAAAAGAAAAAAGCATATCAGTGAGTCTATTTCAGTTGGTTGTTCGATCCCCACACTTACCTGAGGTATTTGAATTTCTTGCTTAATATTCATATTTGGATATGCTTGCTGATAGCCCGGCGAGAGAGGCGTCGGCTTTATGTCCGTGCCCATCGAACTGCGCAACGCCTGCAGCGCCAGTTGCCGCTGACGCATCACTTGCAGTTTTCGCGCCCGATCCCGTTTGTACATGGGTCCAAATTTATTGCGACCGCCACGCATCCGGTCCGCTCGAACCGCTTTAAGAATACAGCACATCAATAGATTCATTAAATAGTCACAGATTAAATATATTATAGTATTTAAGATTAAAAATTAATAATAAATAAAATGACTTGCACAATAATTTTGTAATGTACCCACAGTTTCCATTTGTGTTTTGGAAAAGACTCTCGTGTTCATGGAAGACAATCAGAGAATATCGAGCAATTTTGAGTTGTAGCTTTGGGAGTCATGGATCTGAATTTTCAAAAAAAAATATTCAACGATATAGCCTACTACTACCGAAAGGATGTGCTGCTGTTATTGTTGTACCCATGTAGGACGTTTAAAAAAACATTTAAATATTTCTACCGAAAACCAATTAAAAATGGGTAGAAAAAATTAAGTTGTGCAAAAGTAGTAAGGTCGAAGAAGCATCCGATTATATAAGATAATAATAATAATAATTTATTTCAACAAGCCGATCTTAAAGATTATAGGATGATGATTTTATTTATCTCGTTTTATGGATCACTTTCCCCGTATTCAGAATATCGATACAAACCGATAACAATTTTTAAACATATATTCGGGTGTGTATATAACATTATCCATCTGTAAAAATTTAATCAAAACAGTTGAGAATCATTTATATCACACATATATACATATAATGCATGCATGCATAAATTCATTCACACTTGCCTACACAATTATTTCTAATAACTAAAAACAATAATAAGTAACGGCTTGGTTTTCCAGATATCGTAGACAAGCTCTCCCGACTAGCACATTGTAATATTAGGCATACCCATAAGTCTTTAAAGAAATCCTTTAACTTAAAGTGAAGGAAAGTTATTAGTAGGAACATTTGGCGAGATTGTTTTAAAATTTCGAAAGAAATATAGTTTTTTATCCATTTGCCAGACATCCAGTAAGCTTGGCAACAAAAATCGAACACTTTTGCCAGCACGGACTTATGCATATATATTAACTTTCAAAACTCATTGGAAATATGTTACCCTTTTTTAACAAGGACAAGCTAAGAACGAAACGTAGAAACGTGTAAGAGTTTAGTAAAAAAAACTAAAACAAAAGTGAGAGTTCTCGTACTTATACAGATATCTTATACAAAACCCTAACTTGTATAAAGGACTAAACACAACAGCATAAGCCACATTTTTCCGGAATTTTTAAAATCAAATATGTAAAAATGTTAAAAATATAACTTGAATATCTAAAATAAATTATGTATATAATAAATAAATATAAATATAATTTAACACCGAACAAAATAACTTCAAAAGACATACAAATAAAAAAAAAACCATTTTGTAAAATTCATTTTCTATTAGTTTCTTTCATTTCTGCAAGTTTCTTTCGGGTTCCGACTAAGATTTAAAGATGGAAGTCTAATCTAATCATTTCTCATTTGTTGTTGCAAATGCTCTTAAGCATGGGCTAAGTAATCTAGCACACACACACACTGCTCTTGCCCTTGGTAAAAAAAATTTTGGTATTATCAATTTTTTTTTGTATTTTGAGAAGCACTTGTAAAAATGCTTGGTTAAAGTTTCAAATTTACACGATTCTAAATTTAACAGTACACATCAAGTCTTCAGAAGAGAAGTGGAAATATCCTTTTTGTTTCTCTCCTAATTTTAATACCTTGAAGCACAAAGTGTTATATAAGCTTTCAAAGAATGCAGACGAATACAAAATACAATTTTGAAAGGCATCTTTAGACAGAAAATAAATTGAAATTTTTGTAGAGTACATATTGAAATACTTTTTTCTTTTTACAATACCAAAATTTATGTTTTGCTTTATGGTGTTTGCTAAAGCTGAGAAATCTTTTGGAAGCCCTGTTCATTAAAAAAAAAAAACAATATTTTTTTACATGTGTGTTGTTAATTGATCACCTTATAGAAAAAGCCCTAGAAATATTTTGTTCTGCATTTGGAGAGATTGGCTAACTGTTTGACTAGTAGATTTCCTTCTCATTTTTCGACTATACTATACTAAGGAAGACTGGATAGGGGGCTATTGGCAACAATCTGATACAAATTTAAAGCCACAGGGTAGGGAGTTCGTAAAAAAAAAAAATATTGTCGAATAATTCAATGAGATTAAACTCAAATTAAAAAACATGGTGATCAACGTAGAAACCATTTGATACGTTTTTTACTTCATCTGTAAGACAATGCTGGCTTGGATCACAACAAGGGTTGTCATTATTGCTCTGTTGCTAACGTTCTGTTATAGTGGGCGTTCCATATATATTATCTTAGAAAGAACATCTTGTAATATTTCATTTTTGGATATGGATCACCGATATCACCATGTATGCATGCACTAGAAGGTAATCCCAGACTTTTTTCCGTTTTTACATTTTCTATATTCAGTAAAAAAATTGGGAATTGGAAGTAACGTACGCAAAATCCTTAAACTGAATGAAAAACTAAAAAGGTACAACAATTCCAGCACTATTTTCAATCTTAGAGATGATTTCAAAAATTTAATAATCACATCTTTATACATATTTTGAACACCATTATGACTTTGGAGTTAAGGGGTGTAAGGTTAGGTAATATTTTGACCAGGAGGTCGATTTTATACATATGCATGTTGACCCTTTATGGTACCTGGTGTCCGGTTGAGCATGACATCTTTAAAACAAATATTTTTCAAGCATTACGTGTCGCTTATTCAGGAAATGTTGGATGCTTTTAGTCTTCTCTTCATTTGCAAAGCTTTTACAGAAGTCATGGTAGAAAACCTGCATCCGTTGACGCATTGCTCAGAGACGACTCTTTTCATTGCTAGTGGTTGTATACTTGGCGAGGAACCTTTCTGCTTATGCGATTTTTGGGTGTTGCTTTTGGAGATACGCGACGACAGAGTCATAATAATTGCCTGGCAGTCGATGAATCAATAAATACACTTTATCCTTTGCAAGGCTATCAAGTTTGCTGAAGATACATTTAGGCTGGATTGTTTTTTATGTTTTATCCTCGAAATATATATTAAAAAACTATTGAAATATAATACAACGTTCACAATAGCTCATCTAGTTCTAGAAACAGCCACATATACAATATAGTTACCCATTTTAAGACAACAAATATTGTACCCTGTATGGATTTAAATAAAAGGGAGATATAAAAACGAAATTAATGAAAGACGTTGAAAGACATTGTGGGGTGGGTTTGACGGCAGGTGGCGTAGTTTCTAACATACTAACGCTGTCTCACCCACACAACAGACAAACGCATATGTATGTACGAACGAGACCATTAAATATGCATTTCATATGCAGCAGTGCAGCAAAACAAAATTGCAGTCGTTTTTGTTTCTCCTAGAAACAAGTAACTGTAATTTAGGTCAAGCGTATTGTTTACAAATAATCACGCGCGTGTGTGAGTTTGTGAAACAAATACATATAAACACACACACACATACCAAACAAATGCATAGAAAATTGGCGCTTGCTGCTCTTAAGCGTCAGCGTCAACGTCGCTGCCATCATCAGCGTCAGCGTCAGCGTCAGCGTTACAGCGCACAGCGTCACATGTCCAAATGCACGAGAGCGCAAGAGACCTCTCTCTTGTGTGTTCGCGCGCTCATTATGCGGCTTGCGTGTTGCGGCTGGCATGGCATGGTATGGTATGGTATGCCATGGCATAGCAACTCAAAAAGCTTTCTATTACGACATTTGCTCGCCAACTCTTTTACACGCATACAAGCACACACACATAAACTCTGCCGCATTAGACAATTTTTTTGAATGGAGTAGGTCAAGGACAGTTTTGTGAAAACTGGGACAACATGCGCATTGTTGTTGCCGTCGTCGATTGAAACTCTTGCTCTCTCCCTCTCTCTTTCTCTTTTTCGATGTAAAACTCTCACTCTCTTCTTGTTGCTTGTTGGACGAAAGTGAGCTTGTGTTTTTTTTTTGTTTGTGGGCGCGCTTGCAAAGCAAAGCAAAGCTAGGCATCTTGGGGCAAGCCAATTTATATTGAGTCAATGCGGTTCGTAACGGATTTCTTCTCTCAACGTGTGCTTTAATATTCGTTTAGTGGGCTGCGTTTACTTTTACGCAACGCTAGCTAAAACACAATCATTTTACTTTTGGTGTAGACGGCAGGCAGAGCTGTTCTTCTGTGCTTTGATAAATTTAAATATGTTTCACATAAATATATGCAGCAGTTGTAAATGTGTTAACCCCAATCTTGCTAAGCTCCTGATAAAGGGCATCTCCTATCACCTATTATCATATCATAAGCAGTGACTTCATCTCTTGAGCGATTCGCGAGTCCAGCGATTGACCAGCTCATTTCCGCAGACTCCTTTTTTGTTTCAATCAAATTTGTTTAACATATTGTATACGAATATTGTTAAACTATCGGTGGTCTTAGTAGCAGTTTTGCTTGTTTATTTCTTTTCCTTCTATATCCTGACCAGGAAAAAATCAATAAATGACTGGCCTGATAGTTCTTATTCGTTTAGTGCTTGTGCACCCACACTCCGGCAAAGCCAAAAGTATACATAAATGTAGGTCAATGGTGCGTATGAGTAAAAATTGTTGTACTTCTTAGAGTCATCAGATGCTTCCTTATGCTTATGTTTGCACATATGTAAATTAAAGAGGACAGCAAAGAAAATAGGATTTTAGATCTTTAAGTGAATTTAGAATGAAAACCGTTTAAAACACTCCTCTATGTAAGTAATTTGACATTGGTTCATATCGTAATTGGTTGAAAATTGAATTGACAATGGCTAAGAAGCGTACAGTCCAAGTGGCAAATACAGACAGACAGAAAAATAGGCAATAATAACAATAACAACCAGAGCACCGCACAGTAACAACATGTGGCCAGCTAGGCCATGTGAGTCATTCGTCGTCGATTTCAGTATTTCGAATTTCCATCGCTTGAGGTTGACAAAAGGCAGAGGGGCATAGACACTAAACCAATTCCGTGCCGTCGTCTAAGTTTAAATCAAAGCCGCCACAACACCAAAAAGTGCCGTAAATATAAAAGCGTTGCGCTTGGCAAAGAGCGAAATGACGACGCTCAATGCTCAATGCTACTGCTATTGCTGCTACTGCTGCTGCTGCTACCGCTGACGAAAGCGTCAAGAGATTACGACAGAGCGTCAGCTTCAGCTTCAGCTTCAGCAGCAACTACAACTAAAACGGAAGGACGGAACGAACGAACAACGACCACTATGGCAAATCGCTTGAAATAATTCAGTGAGTATTAAAAATAAAAAATAAAAAAAAACGTGCACAGCGACAACGCCAAGTACAAAGCAAAGCGCAAAGCAAAGCAAAGCAACACAGCGCTCTCTACATGTTGCATTGATTGCACTTATACAGTCACAAGTTTATATTTATATATCACGTGCACGCACACACACAGACGCTGCGGAATCTAGGTCATGAGCGCAAGAGATGGCACTATGGCCCAAGTGCGCCAAAGTGCAAAGGAGATGGCAATACGACTAAATACATACATATGCATGTTACAAATAAACTTATGTGAAGCTTTTATTCATGTCTGCATGTGTGAGAATAAATGCGAGAGCGAACGCGCTTCTCTTTGTGTGTGTGTGCGTGTTTGTTTATTTGTTGTGTGTGAGTGTTTTTTTTGTGAGTGTGTTTGTGGGTTGTGTGGTTTTGCGTTGAGGCAGAATGGGCAGCGGCAAAGGCTAAGCCAAACTAAAAACAAAACCAATTTTTGTTTTTCTTTTTAGAGGAGGAGACGGAGGACGGGAACGGTTGGTGTACAACCGTTACAAAATAAACGAGAGGGAAAAGTTATTTTCAATGTGCTGAAATTTATATTCCAACCCATTCAAAGCATTTGATCTAAAAAAAAAAACATTTTACCCTCTTTAGAAAGAAAGACAAAAGTCTAAGCAAGACTTTGTGAGAAGTGCCCGTTCCGACTACCTCAATACAATATCAACATTCTTCTGACAATATTCATTCAAATATTAGATATTTACTAAATTAT